>VDFB02082672.1:0-104283 GCA_007258455.2 Sequoia sempervirens
AAATGGATTTTATTGACCTGACTCCTTGAAACACTGCTGCTTCTCTTTGAAAATCCTTAAAAAATGGCATTGCAAACCTCCTTATAGACATGTAAAAATAGGACATTGAAAGCCCTCTCTTGTGAATAACAAATTTTCAATCTTTTCTTTTGACTGTCATCTATGCAAAATATGCCCTTCATTAGGTTCTTGTTGCTCCTAACTATATTGTTTCATGGGACTGTCAAAAGACTGACTGCCCTCTTCTCTAAGCCATTAACAGTTTCTAGGTGTTATTCACAAGTTATGAATTCCATTGCATATGTTACTTTAGTTGCCTTCTAATTTTGTTTGTTTTGATAGGCCTTGTCTTACTGATGTTTTCCAAAATATTGTCTTGAAATATCCATTCCAAGGAGATAAAATCTCTATTAAACTTATAACATAGGTTTTCCCTCTTCAATTTTTTAGTAATCCCCCTTTCATTCTTTTCTTTTGACTGTCATCTATGCAAAATCTACCCTTCATTAGGTTCTTTTTGCTCCTAACTATACCATCCTTTGTTTCATGGGACTATCAAAAGACAAAATGCCCTCTTCTCTAAGCCATTGAATTTTTTTTGGTGTTATTCACAAGTTATGAATTCCATTGCATATGCTACTTTAATTACCTTCTAGTTTCTCTTATTTTGATAGGCCTTTTCTTACTGATGTTTTACAAAATATTGTCTCGAAATATCCATTCCAAGGAGATAAAATCATTGTTAAACCTCTAACATAGGTTTTCCCTCTTCAATAAGAGGTTTTGTTGATGACTTTATTGAGGTTTCTCACCTCATGACTATCTTTCTTAATTGAAGGTTTGTTTTCCTTTTCTCAAGTTCGATGCTCCTTTGTGTATGTGTGTATGTACATGTGTACATATATAGACATGTATGTAGTTACATGTACATATATGCATATGTATGTATGTACATATATGTGCATATGTGTATGTATGTATTTATATATACATGTACATGTATGTATATTTATGTATGTTTAATATGTGTACGTGTGTATATGTGTACATGTACATAGATATGTATGTATATGTATGTATACATGTGTATACAAATGTATGTATGTATGTATGTATAAATATATGTATGTACATGTACATATATATTTATACATTCATACACAAACATATATATATATATAACTCATATACATACATGTACATGTGTATGAATGTATAAATATATACTTGTGTACATATATATGTATGAATGTTTTATATCTGTATAAAACTCATCCTTAGTCATTAAAAATGTAATACCCCTATGTTTTGCTTTCTGGCTGGATAGTGTGTCCTTGTTTGCTTTGATGTGCTTCTTGGTTATTGAGATACTGTATCAGGTGTGTGTTATTTGATCGTTATTTATAGAGCGATAGTCTATTGGTGTGATGTGATGTATCTTATCTGATGCTTTATTTGACATGTTTTAATTGGTGTAATGATGATTAGTTATTGTAACATGTTATTGCATGAGATATTTGTTTATGATGGAAGTGTCAGTCTATGCTGAGTGTATTGGTGAAGGGGACGAGATCGCATCACTCACTTGCGAGCGCCCTGCGATTCCAAGATTTCCTCTTCACGGTGTGTTTTACTATGTTATGTATATGCACATTCGATATACTCTTTGTTCACAGGTTTACAGGTACAGGACATTGACTCCACCTGGTTCCACAGGGTTGAGTGTGTCCATTGGCCAATGGTATTCGATTGGGAGATAGTAGCTAGGTTTTCCGTGTCAAGTCATCACCCTAGTCATAGTGTGTCGTCAGGTTTAGTCGGGTTAAGTTGCTTTTTTGTTGTTCTTTTCTCCTTGATTTCATTTAATTGCAGTTGGAAAAGGTAAATAAATGGCTCTATGTAGTTAAGTTGTTTATTAAATTGATCTGGTTATAATGCTAGAAATGTTATTTAATTTATTAATTAATTTAATTTAATTAATAAAATGATCTAATATTGGATTAGATTTATTTTATTGATTAATTAAATTAATTGTGTTGAAACGAATTAAGTTATGCATTTTGGAATTAAAAGTGTTAAATTCTCTTGAAAAGAAAATTTTAAAAGTTTAAATGCTTTTTGAAACGAAATTATTAAAAGCTTTAAGTTCATTTTGAAATAGAAATTTTATAATAAAGTAAATGATTTAAATCTATTTGAAATTTAAATTGTGTTTTAAAGTATTAAAATTTGCAAACATTTTGTAAATGCATGAAAATATCTATAATGTTGAAAGATATTTATAATTGTAAGAAGAAAATATCTTGGATATTTTAGGGTATATTGACCAAATTTGGGGAAAAATAGAAGGGGATTTCATTCTTGAAAATTTGGCTATGAGGAAGAATGAAAGGATTGGGGATTATTCATGCTTGGGGAAAGAAATTTGCTGTGAAGAGGAAAGAGGGTTTTCTTGTTTTTGGAGGATGCATTTTGGGATTGGAGTGAAGATTTGAAAAGGTTTTTAAAAGAATTGGAATTGCAACTCAACACCAGATTCTTCTTCAAGCTTCAAATAGGTTTTTCTTGTTCCTTTTATTGTTTGAAAATCTGGTTTTTAGTTTTGAAAACTTGTTGCAAACATTTTTGAAAACCCTCTTGAAATCTTGAAGAAATTTAGATTTTTGTAGAAAAACAAAGCTTGCAACAGAAATCTGCAACTTTAACAATAGAAAAATGGAAAGAAACAAAATGAAATTTGAAAACATCTATTTTGGAGTTGAAATATTGCATATCAAAATTGAAATTGAAACCGGGAAATTGTGTTTGAAAAATTAATCTTATTGTAAAAATTATGTAGAAAAGTTGCACAATTTGACTGTAAAATGGAAATTTAGGTATATATATATATATACATATTTTATATATAAAAAAAAAATTGTTCATTCTGGAAATGTTTGTTTTTAGAAGAAAAAAATGTTACACAGAAAATTTTTGGTAAATTTTGAAAACAGGGGAAAAATCTTTTTAAATTTTTTAAAAATCTATATAAAAAAAATGCTTTGTTGAGGTTAGCGGCAAACATGGTTGGCCACAACCAAGCCCGGTGGAGGTGACACATTGCAGTAAAATAAGTAGCTCTCCATTGGGAGGGCCGGGCGCATCTCTATGGCTACGCCCCTCCCTCCCTTTGGGGTTATGGCCTTATATTAACCATTCTTTTTATATATTTTTATTTATTTATTTATTATATTATATATATAATATATATATATTATATGTACATATATTATAATATTATTTAAATAAATTTTTTATAATTATTTATATATATATTATATATATAATATGCATATATATTATATATATAATGTATATATTATGTATTTTTAAAATAATTGGATTTAGAATTTAAATGGTTGTTTTTAAATATATATTTAAATAATAATTATATATTTAAATATATACATATATTGGTATATACATTAAGTATATATTTTTATGTGTATATTTAATATATATATATTTAAATATGAATTATGTTAAGATGTTTATTTTTATTATAATAGAGGCAAATAGTTGATTTTATAATCAAATGATTTTATTTAAATTTGATTCTGAATATCAGTATGATTGAGAAACATGGTTCAATTAAATTATTAGTCTTAAATTCCTCAATATTGCAAATGTAATTTTAATTACTTTTGAGTAGTTGCAAATAATGTAATTATTTTTATTTGATTACATGCAATATGTTATCACCTTACTTGGATTTAGGAAATCCTAAAGTAGGATAATAATTTGCCTAATTTGTCCTTTCATCATGATCTCTCTCATTCTTGATGTTGGGCAAAGGAATTAATTATTTTTTTGAAATGATTTATTTTGAAAAGAAGAAATGGTTATTATTATTATTATTATTATTATTATTATTATTATTATTATTATTATTATTATTATTATTATTATTATTATTATTTGAAAAGAAGAAATGATTTATTGATTTGTTCTGAATAGAAGAAGTAACTGTTTTGTTTTATTATTATTTAAAAGCAATTAACGAATTGAACATATGGTTTAAATTTCATCTTTTGTTTGAAAGAGAGTTATTAAATTAGCTTTATTAAGGCAATAAATTACTGAATGTTAATGAAGGAAGTGGATTTAGGAAATCCAAATATAGATTTAATTCCTATTTGATTGCCCTTCTTGAATGTACACTTCTTCTGTTTTCTCTTTGGGGAAGTTGATTAGAAGGGTTGTTAAGTCTTCCAGAAGGGGTTTAACTTTTGGGGTTGCATTATTATGTTAGTCAAATTTTGTATTGCTTTGGGTAGTGCATATAGTTGTATCTTGTTGTTTTACCTAGTTTTCACGAATGGGGATGGTTT
Organism: Sequoia sempervirens; assembly: GCA_007258455.2. NCBI lineage: Eukaryota > Viridiplantae > Streptophyta > Pinopsida > Cupressales > Cupressaceae > Sequoia > Sequoia sempervirens. The sequence goes on from VDFB02082672.1 coordinate 4,371, forward strand.
GTGCCTCCAGTGTTAGGAGTGGGTTATGTGATTCGTGCCTCCTTTGGAAGGAGTGGATTATGTGTTGTTGCCTCCAGTGTTTGGAGAGGGTTTTGACTTTTGTTGCCTCTTGTGTTTGGAGTGGGTTTTCATTATATGTTCCTCCTAGAGTTGGAGTGGTTTTATCTTGTTGGTATGCACTTGGGTTTCCCTTGGTGATTGGTTTTGTTTGGTATGTTTTCAAGTAGAAGAGTGGCTTTTGTTAGGCGCCAGAGCCCAAAGAGGTAAATTTGGTAACCTTCAGAGTGGTTTAATCAAGAGATAACTAAAATAATATACTTAGAAGTTTAGGTAGTTTTTCACATTAATCAAGATAATTTAGCCTCACTCATAGACGCAAGTGCTCGTATAGGCTTGGGATGAGTGGGAAGGCCTGGAATGGAAAGGTCATCTATCTTGTCTTTACGAGAGGTATTTGATTCCGCATGAGTGAGTATGGGTGCCAGGATTCAGTTGAGGCCACCAGGACAACTCATAGTGGGGGCCGGAGCCTATGAAGATTCCCAAATGATATCCCATGTCGAGCTATGTGATGACACTATTTCTACGACAACAGTTGGTATTTGGTTTTATGTGTATGGTCTTCTTATCATACTCGATCTGCTTAATTTTTGGAAGTAAAGTGACTTATGTCAGTGATGTTAGAGTTGTACTTGTGTTATTCTTATGGTTGTATGGTTCATGTGATTGGTTGTGTTAGTGTGAGTTAGCCTGTGTCTAGAGGTTGATGGTCTTGTATAGGATTCCTTGTTACTATCTCCTAGCATGGGGGGTGAGCCTTTAGGTATCACATGGTTGGGTGGAGCGTGCACCTTAATCCATTGGGTCATCTTCTTGTTCGTGTGGTCGAGATTTCCAGTTGGAGAGCTCGTGGGATCCAGTTTCATTTCATACTTTATTCTTTTCAAATGCTATTGTAATTTATTACCCCTCATTTTTTATCGAGGTGGAAGATGTAATATGTAACCATGCTGATTGGATTTACCTCATTCGGGGAATGAGAGTTGTAATCATATTGTTAAATGATTGTTATTTGAAATCATGTGGTATCTCTTATGCTTTGATGTAATTTATCATGTTTGGAATGTATGTGTTTCTTAAGTTATTAAGTAATTAAATGTGATGTTTTCAATTCATGTTTCTTGTTTGGGTTTTAAGTAATCTCAGTCTCGTAACCTTAAAGGTTGTTGCAATGGGTAGTGATCTTGCATGTTATTTTTACTTAAATAAGTTAAAAAAAAAAATAGTACGTTTGAGTAGTTAATTGCAACTTCCTTTAGGGTTGCGTGGCGGGGTGTTACAAAAAATTCTTCTAGATTAACACCATTTGTTAATTCAAACCCCTCATTAAAACATTTCAATATGAGTTCAAGGAATTTTTGTTTGAGACAATCACTAAATGCTATCTATTTTATATCTGTATAAAACTCATCCTTAGTCATTACAAATTCTTCTAGATTAACATCATTTTCTAATTCAAACCCCTCATTAAAACATTTCAATATGAGTTCAAGGCATTTTTGTTTGAGACAATCACTAAATGCTATCTATTTTATATCTATATAAAACTCATCCTTATTCATTACAAATTCTTCTAGATTAACATCATTTGCTAATTCAAACCCCTCATTAAAACATTTCAATATGAGTTCAAGGCATTTTTGTTTTATATCTACTCTAGAAAACTCATCCTTAGTCATTACAAATTCTTCTAGATTAAGATTATTTGCTAAGGTCAAGCAAAAAACTTCAAACCCCTCATTAAATTCAATTCATATTCAAGACAATCACTAAATTTGCTAACATTTCAATATGAGTTGGCATTTCTGTTTTATATTTGCTCCAAAAAACTCATCTTTAGTCATTACAAATTCTTCTAGATTAGTTATTACAAATTCTTTTTAGATTAACATCATTTGCTAAAACTCATCTTTAGTCATTACTGTGTGTGTGAAATGTGGGAGAGTTAGTAAATCAACACAAACACCACTGAGATGTATTATATTAGAGATTTAATCAATAAAACTAAATCAAATTGAAACAAGATTAAATTCTTAAAAACGTTCCATTGTTCTCTATTCTCAAGGATCTATTAAATCATATTGGCTCTCAGATTTTGTCTATGCACTATGGTTGTTAAAATAACAACTTGAGAAATGAGATGCTACTCTAAATGCAAGAAATATAAGTTCCTACATGAAATTATGTAATGAAATCCATGATGCTATGATAATGGAGATATTGATAAATGGATAATTTTGCTAAACTATGTGATACAAATGTTGTGATAAGAAGTTAAAATTATTTTGTATATGCTCAAATGACCATTGATATGATGAACTAAAATGCAACTATAAAGCAAAACATGATTTAAAATGCAACTATAAAGCAAAAAATGATTCAATATGCAACTATAAAGCAAAACATGATTCTACAATGCTAACTATAAAACAAAACATGATTCTACAATGCTAACTCCAAATGCTCCAATGCTCCAAAGCTAGTCTTGCATAATAACTCTACTCAAATATGGGATGCCAAATACTATAGCAAAGGGTTGTATTTATAGGATTTTCCAAGCATCTTGTGATGTGGCGGCGATCTCGACGGCCTAGATTCAAATATGAGGAATGAATGGTGGAGATGGAGAGAATCAAGAAGGATGTTCCCTTGACCAAAGACAACATGCCAAATAGATGAAGGAATCAAGTGTGTGAGAAAAAGACCACGTGTTCAAAGTTTGTTGAAGATAATTATAATTAAAAATTAGAATTATTTAATTTCATGTAACCTTGGTGAGGTGGCATGAAAAGTTGTAGACATGTGCTTGAATTCCAAATTTGGGATTAGTGAAAATTAATTAAATAAAACTAACTATAGAAATTTGTTTATTTAATAAAATTAGAGGAATGTGATTTTAGATTTGAAGAATTAGAAGATATGAACTATATAAATAAATTGAGAATTTATTTATAAGTAGATGAAATATTAATTAAATAACTAGTATTTAATTAATTAAATGTCTTGACCAATTTTAGGTGTATACAATTACAAATTCTTAAGATTAGTTATTACATATTCTTTCAGATTAACATCATCTGCTAAACCCTAAAATCTACCCCTTGTCCCATTCATCTAACCCTATTTGAATTTTAATCTTAACCCTAGCATTTACTCTAACCTTTTTTCAATCTACTCGACCCTAATTGATCTCTAACCATTGTTGAACCTTAATTAAACCCTAATTAAATTGTAACCTTTACCTAACCTAACTCTAAATAAATAAGGTCCTAATTTTAATCTTACATGTGTGTATGTGTGTACATATGTACATATATATGTATGTATGTACATGTATACATACATATGTACAAGTGTATGTATGTATGTATGTGTATGTATGTATACACATGTATATGTATGTACATGTATGCATGTGTACATGTATGTATACATATGTGTATGTATGTATGTATGTACATATATGTGTATGTGTGTATGTATGTACATGCGTATATACATGTACGTGTGTGTGTATGTATGCATACATGTGTATGTGTGTATGTATGTATATATGCATATATGTGTACATGTGTGTATGCATGTATGCACAAGTATGTATGTATAAATATATGTATGTATATGTACATGTACATATATATATATATATTTATATTTATACATAAATACACATATACATATATATACATATGTCATGTACATGTGTACATGTACATATATACATACATACACATGTATACACATATATACATATATACACACATATACATATATGTATACATACACATACACACACACATGTATGTACATACATGTACACATACATATATATACATACACGTACATGTACATGCACACATAAATATATATATTTATACCAAGTCTCTTTGGAGTTGTCAAATTTCTTATGTTATCTAAGTTGTAGAAGGTGAACTATTGAACATAGATCTATAACTTGAACTATCTCATTAGATATAAAGTTAATGATATGCAAATATCTCTTTACTTATATACACATATATATCATGGCCAATGAGGGATCTCATCATTCCCTTCGTTCTGAGCAAAATGCTCGAGTTAGATCAAATTTACACAAGGAGAGTATTGCTAGATTAGAAAATGCTCTAATATGTTTAGAGAAAACAATTCACAACTCCCCTAATATGGCTAATCCAGATAGATTAGTCACAATTAGAGATGATATTTTACAAATGATTGAGACAATTCGATCATTCAATCCTTATGATGATATCAACATTGAGCAATTTTATTCGTCTCTTGCCAGGAGTGTTATTGGCACATAGAAATGGAGAGATGTTGGTAAGTTAGTTTCACAAGAAAATGTGTTTACCATGTTCCCTTTTTATAAAGAAAAAAATAATAATTAGAGGATATATGGTTACGAGGTGTATAGATCCTCTTGTTGCGCCATTCATATACCCCAGATGATTGGCAGCTTATCATAGATGGCCTCACAATGATGAGCTACCACAATATTTTTTCAAATAGTTATATGCATAGTTTTATTTATAGATAGATGTGGACTACACATCTTATCCTAAGCATGCTGGCCAAGGAAAAGGCCATTTTTTTGACAAACAAGAGTTTAGATGTCTAGATTTTCCACCACCCATGAACAAGAGGGCATTATTTGGCCCAAACCTTTTGGTTTTACCAAAACATTTGGAATTGGAAACAACAGGGGAGTCAGCGACATGCTCCACTCAATCCCAGATTTTTGATAGCATTGCCTCTATTATGACACAGATCAATTAGATGTCATCTGATCGAGTTGGTAGATACTTATTACACTTGCAGATCAACCTTCCTACCACTGAGGCTACATCTGCATCTTATGATCCATTTATTCATGTTGATCTACCTACTCCTTCAGATGTCGAGCATATGAGCCACACAACTCTACGCAATATGTGTAGAGTCTCAGTTTTGAATTTACTAGCAACTTATCAGGTCATTAGTGAGGACCACAGGATCCCTCTTGACCAGGTACAGGGCTTTATTTGACAATGATATCCTGGTACACATACGAACCATGGGGTGGCAACTATGGAGGATATTCTATAGCAGCCTATAGGATTCCATGCGCATCATGTTTCTATCGATCCTTTAGCTTGTCTAGGTCATCAGGATGTTACAGATCATGTCGAGGTTACTGTGGCACCTGATCTTGTCCATGGCACATATAGTCAACTTCTTTTTGGCACTAATACTGTACTAGCTACAAATCCCCCTACACTGTCTTTGCATTCTCATGATCTCAGTGGCATTGGTAGAGCCATCGATCAGGCACGATAGGTACTTGAATAATATGTATATATATATATATAATTGTGTTCTAAAAATTTACGGTACATACATAATGTATTTTATAGTCTAGTTCTTTAACTCCTGATTGAAATCATGTATTTGAATTTTTTTAGCAATATGGTGATTTGTTAGAGTTTGGAAATTTGGCGTATGATAGCGATCCCATGCTGTATATAGCTGAGATACATTTAAATAATAAAAAATTAAATTACTTGATGTAAGTTTGAACACATTGAACTTGTACATTGTAAGTTTTAAATATTTTTACATCTATATACACATATATACATGTATTAAAAATTAAACTTAAACATGTGTGTACTTGAACTTGTGCAGGGCTTGGGACGAGGCTTAGGAGAGCTTGGATCGGGACATGGATCCACACATCTTGGATTAGGAGAGGGATTGTGACATGGATCGAGGGAGAGATCGGGCCAGAGATCTAATGATTCTATTCATACTAGATATCCCTCTCTTTGAGATGTTTTACATGTTTTAAAATATTTTGGTTTGAGATCAGAATATTGTGTTAGAGACACTTTTTATGATTTACATCACATTACATACATGTTTATGTTTTATGGTATACACTTGTTATGATTTACATCACATTCATACAGTTATGTTTTATGGTTTGAACATGTTTGTTATACACATTATTATGGTTTGAACACTTGATACATCTATTTACATCATGTATTATTATGGTTTTATTTATTTAGCAAGTTTGTACCTTTATTTAAATTTATTATGGTTTGAACACTTGTACATCTATTTACATTGTGAAATAAAAATGTTGGACTATCTAATGGTTGCTATTTGTAAATTTAAAAAGATGGATGTACAATTAATTTTAAATAGAAATGAATTTGTCTTTAAATAGGTCAAGAAATAGAAATAATTTGAATGCAAATATGTAAGTTCTAGGTAAAGGACTAAGAGATTCAATGCTATTTAAGTGGAACATAAAAATGTAATTGGAAATAGATGATAAGGAATTCTTAGCTCTAAATGTTCATTTTTGAAGTCACTCCAGGTTAAATGTAAATTATGCATATATGATGCTATATGAACTTAAGAATTCCATATAATCTAATACACGTGAATTTGAATGTGCATGCAAAGAATTCAAACTAGATGATGAGCTATACTTGTGTCCAGTTGAATGTAAATGAAATAAAATCTATTCAAGTGAACTTAAGAATTCCATATAATCTAATACACATGAATTTGATTATGCATGCAAGGAAAGTGATCTAGATGATGAGCTATAAGTGGAGTTAAATGTAAATGAAATCAAATCTATTCTTGAACTTAAGAATTTCATGGAACATTTAAATGCAATTGGAAATTGATAAAATCTCACTATGCACATAATATAAGTATCTAGATCTTCCCATGATCACTATAAATTAAATAGTGATCAATCCACATAATTACCAAAGATCCCATTACATGTGGTCTCAAGTTATACATGGTAAACAACTATTGATGAAAAATTATAGCTATCTCAAGCACCCCAAACACCATCACTAAGTTTGACTACAATGAATATTCCAATGCACCAAGGTGAACAAGAAAGACCAATCCAAGAGAACCCATACAAGAACATTCACAAAACGATAAACATAAGAACATACCAAAGGTTATAGAAAATCATGGTTGCTACGCTAAATGAAAGAAAAGAAATTACAATGCCTATGAATCTTGGATATTATAATAAAAATATTGAATGTCATGTTAGTAACATAAAAAGTAAAGAAAACTAGAGACAACATGTAGATTCTTCACCACTCAAACACCAAATCAACTAGATCCAATTTGTCACAAAATTACAATAAAGTAATCATAGTTTAGGAACCCAATAAGAAAAACTATAAAAAATTTACACTACTAAAGAGAATACCAACACTTTCACATTTAAGAACTTGCTAGAAAAAACATTCTAAAACCACACGATCCCAACATAAACACTTCATATGGTATTCAACATAGCTAAGTCAGTGTTTACCCATGTGACTAGGGGACCAAAAGAAGACTTCCAACATGAACACTCTCACACAATATATATTTATAGAGTAAAAGAACACAACCACCATGTCACAGGGTAGTTATACACCAATGTAACTAATTTCATTTGTTGAATCTTAGATCATATATACATGCAATTTACATTTAAACCTAGTGACTTTTGAAAAGTTCACATTTTGCCTAAATTCCTTTAAATCATCTATTCTAATTGTATTTTTATGTTTGACATGGAATTGTTAAGTTCACTTTCAAATCTTCGATTTCATTTGTTCAACTCCACTTATATGAGCTAGATCATATATATGCACAATTTACAAAACCTAGTTTATGTTCCAATTTTCATTTAAATTTATGTTCCATGGAATTCTTAGGTTCAAGAATAGGAAAAATGTGAACTTTTTAATTTAGTCACTAGGTTTTGTAAATTGCATATATATGATCTAAGATTCAACAAATGAAATCGAAGATTCAAGTGAACTTAAAATAATTCCATGTCCAACATAAAAATACAATTGAAAATAGATGATTTAAAGGAATTTAGGCAAAATGTTTGAAAACATTTTTAAAGTCACTAGGTTTTGTATCAAGCATATATGATCTAACATACATATTTAAGTGGATTTTCAAATGTAAATCATGAAATCAAAGATTATTGAACTAAATTAAGAATTCCACATGGGACTTGAATTTAAATACAATTCTAGAAATAAATGACCAAACCTTTGAAAAAAACCCATTCTAAATCATGGCACATGTCCAATCAATATAGATATAGATAGATCTATAAAAAAATTGAGTACACACACACACATATATCCAGTCATACATGTATATATATGCAAAAAACAACTTAAAGCTCTTGGTACATATGATCTGGATCCTCTCTATCTTTAATTATCTCTAAAATCTTTTCATAATCTTCAATAGGAAACCTCCACTTTTGTTTGGCACATCCTCTTTTAGGTAAAGTTTCTAAATTTAATTTTGTTGCTATAACTAAGTGACTGTAATGTAGAACCTTTTGTCCTGGCATATAATCAACAAATATAATACCATTTTTATCTATCTTTATTTGTTAATAATATGTGCCTTCAATAATGACTGATCCAATGCGATACTCTTGTCCATCACCATCTATCATCGATTCCACCGATTTGCTTTTTGGTTGCGTACATCTTAGTAGATAGTAATTTACACCTTTCTCATTGTTAGGATTTGCAAAAATAGAGAACATATCTCTTGTACACACACCATGTAAAGTTTACAAAAGTTGTATAAATATATTTTTAATATATAAATTTATATATAAACATGCTTGAAACTTACATATAATATATTTAAATTAATTTTAAGTTAATTAATTTATGTACCTATAACAACTAAATCAGATACGCATTCGTAATCAGTTGAATATAGAGGATCATAGACATCGACATTGTCATTTTCATCAAAAGGAGGCACTGATATTAATTGTTTCATTTCCCATCGTGAAACATACCCATCTCTAATATTCTCACATTGAACAATATTTGCATTTTCCTCAATGTAATCAACACAAAACCATGATTTTTCTCTCACATTAATTGCATAAGGCCTGCTACTTCCCGTTGTCATGATTTGATGCAAACTTCTAATACCATGAATTTTTTGACAATTATAAGGATTTGATCGATCAATATTTGTAAATCATCCACTAGTGATTATTTTAAGTGAATATATATATATAATTCAAATTTGAAAATTCAATTAAATCATGTACATAAACTTTGAAATTCAAATTTTTATCAAATTTTGACTAGATGTACCTATAATGTCCCAAAAATATCGGGTGTTGTATGTTGAGTCATGAGCGAAAAAATGACTTTTGCACCATTCAACAATTTCATTTGCATTATGTATGGCATTACCTGCAAGTACACATGTTGGAAAAATTTGTCACCTTTTACTTTCAAGGAACTTAATAATTTAATTTAGTTTAAATATATATCTAATTTTTAAAAAAAAATCTCTAGATTCCATATATCTATGGTGAACTACCAGCAAGTTCATGTTGATGAAGTGCACACTTCACAAATGCTCCTGCCCCATCGTGCTCTCCTTTTCCATGTCCACTCTCATAAAAATTCCACAAAAAATTGGTGTTGTGTCTAGCATGTTGATGGCTTAACCAAACAAAAGCTTTTACAGACTTAAATTTTCCTATGAAGTTACAAATAATTACACTCAAACCATATTAGCTTCAACAACTAATTATATATAAGTAATTGAACAATTTAATTCTCAAAGTTAAAAGTAAATAAATAAATAAAATTAAAAAAAAAACAATGTACTTACCAGCACATCCATTAGACCATATCCAGTGTTGTTCTTGATTTATGCCACGTCATCTCAGGTCTTCAAAAAACATTTTGAAACAATGAGCTACATATCTTCTATCATGACTCGTATCATCACTGATATAAAAGTGAACCTCTTTGATGATAATTCTATCATCTTTGCTACTTTGTATTCCATCGACCTCTAACTTGGCATGCCTATAGCAAACTCACACAAAGATTGCAACTTGCTTTGAATGATAATATTGAATTTGAATCTCAGTTTGATGACTAAATGTATTCTCAGAGAAATCTACAATAGAGAGAATACAACCTAGTGGAAGACAATTCTTTGAATCACGAAATTGCTTCGCTTGCCATCTTGTACCATGACAATGCTGGATATGTGGATATATGATATTACAAAATTTATTCATGAATTCATTGTAAGGGAATCCACTCTCTTTGAGAACAATTTTTTTGGCCTCAAATCTTGACTTCGGTTAAGTATATCTCATATTCAAATCTCTTCCAAATAACTTGCATTTCAATATTGGCAACTTGTAAAAGATTCTTCAAATCTCCACAATCATTACATACATTTTCTATACATTGAACATTGAATTCATCTGAATCTTTTGATTTTTCGCATACAAGAGACTTCAGAAATTGTGTTGTGCTTCCAGGGATGGCTAAATTTCGATCAATTACTGCCATAGTTTTTTTATATGATTGTAGGTGTAGATCAAACTCAACATTATTTTGAAAAGAAAAAGTTTCACGTAATTTATTTATACGTACAAATGATGGTTGTAATGTCTCAAACATCCCTTGACAAATCTTCACATTTGAAAATTCTTGCTTGAATGCTTCAAAAAGTTCACTTTGTGTTGTATCTATAAAAAATTTTGGATGAGAAATTTTTGTACCATCTTCACCTATTATTTGTATAGTATCCTTTCTATTGGAAGAAACACGGAAGTGGTTGGTCCAATATTCAACCACATGTTTCTTTACATCTTCTGAAATTCTCTTTTTGGGGAACCCTACAAATATTTACCCAATTTTTCTCAAATTTTCCATCTATTTCATTTCTCTTTTCAATATATCTTTGTACAGTTCTCCTAGAAACATTTAGTAATTCAGAAATTGCTTGAACTTGTCTTCTATATGATAATTTCTTACTAGAAATTATAGTCATCAATGCTCTATGTGCAACACCTAGATCACTAGATCGACTCTTGTTTTCAATACATTTCAATGCTTCTTGCAAGTTTTCAACAATTGTTTGTTTTAATGAATCTGATGAATTTTTCCTATTATCAATTGTAATACCTCGCCATGCAACCCCAAAGGAAACAATAACAACTAACATTTATAGCACATTTTTTTTTTAACATGAATATGATCATTACATTAATATCATGAAGATGCAATGCTCAAGGATTACATCATTACAATTTTGCTTCCCATCATGAACTGGGAAGAGTACAATAACATGGGATATACAATGACATGTGAGAGTACAAATCATGAAGACTGGTTCCAATACTGGAATAACTCGTGTAACTATAGTTGGCTTCAACTCTGCAAAACTTGATAATCAGTTGGGGACCCAATGGGGTGCATAGCACGTTCCACCCAACCACGTGGACCTGAAGGCCCACCCCCTGTGCTAGGAAAAGACAAGAAGGGACCCCAATGAAACAATCAACCAAAACAAGAATTACAAGACTTCATAAAAGGATCTACAATCACATAAGGTAACCTCTAGCTCAGGAACCAATCGACACAAGAGGTATCCATCATAAGAAATAACCAACACAAAACAACATAACAAAGCATCAACATACACATAACAACATCCGCTTCCAGAGGCTTAAGAACAACAACAAGAGGGGAACAAAAGCATACAAGGTTGTTAAAGGGTGGAGTGTCATCGCAATGTTGCATGGGTTACCCTGGCGAATCTTCCTAGGCCCCAACCCCCAACTTGGGTTACCCTGGTGACCTCTTACGAAACCCGACCCCACATGCAATCCAATGTGGAATCGATTATCTTTCATAGAGACAAGATAACGATTTTTCCATTCCAGGCCTTCTCGTCTCATCCCAAGTTTGAACTAGCCCCTCAGTTCTTGAGCGAGGCATAATTATCTAGTTAAATATTTTAGACTACCCATTTCCCTTAATATTCTAATTTAGTTTTCACTGATTAGACTAACTCCTCATGAGTCACCCAAGAACCACTTTGTGTGTCGGCCCCCATGAAGAACCACTCCCCTACTAACAACATATCTCAATAAACACAAATGGAAAGCCAACTTGCACAAGATACCAAAGCCAACAAAATAACTGCACCAAGTGAGGGAGGCATTATCTCACACTAGAAATTCATAATAGAAAAACCACATCCAAGTGCAAGGATCAAAACCACATCAACACAATCTGAGTGTAAAACTCAACCATTGTATAACCACCCATCATCAAGTGAAACAACATGAAAACTCAAATAATCACATCAGGTTTGATATGGGTTACCCAAGGCGATCCTCCTAGGTCGTCGAACCCCCATACCAACTCTTGCAAGAAGAAACTGTATCCCTCTAACCTCTGGAAGACTAACAAATTATCTAAACAAAGGTTTCCCCATCAAAGGGAATGACACAGTAACAAGATCTCAAAGAATTATTTTCAAGCCACAATTATCGAGTCAACAAGTATAAGATAGTGAGGGGCAACATCCCAACGAAATCTTCTCAATCAATTTCGAAACAAAAATCACTAGACACCCAAGGGAGACCTCTATTTCTTCTCTCAAGATACCCCTTAAATATGGTAAATATGAACTCAAACCAAAGATTGCAAATGAAAATATCTTGATCAAATTAAAAGAGGTTTCATAACGATATACTAAGACAACTCAAACAAAACCCAACTTAACCAACTCACAAAATCAAAATCTTCCCAAGGACCAATTGGCTCAAACGGCTTCCTCCCATAAACAGTAACTCATTACCATCGCAGTACCAAAATCCACCACAATAGCCAACAATACATTATAATTTGTACCTCAACAAGTGAACACTACAACATGAAATTTACTCTTTCAAGCAAACTCACAATTTCAAGTAAACATAAAGACAATCTTCCCACATGTTACACTACTAGTCATCTACTAATAAATCAAGTCATTTAAATAAATTTCTTTAACAACTTTCTTACACTAAAGGACCATATATCACAAATATCAATCTATTTTTACTAATCCAAACATTAAACTAACATTTAAGCTTCCTTTATATTTCATCTTGCCTAGAAATCATTTAATTCCCACTAAAGAAAATATAGAGACATTTTAAATAACTTAGATCTTTCCTCTACAATATTTTATTATCTAAAACTTTTCTTTCCAATAATTCACTTACTTAATTATCTTTAATTAAGTAATCATTTTTTCCACTATTTTATTTACTTATTAGTTCTTTACTTTTTTAAAAATATATTCATTCAAAATTATTAACTCTTCCTAAAACTATTCCATTAGTTTCAAAATACTATAAATAGTTGATTCTATTTATTTATTTTCTTTACTTAATCAATTCTTTCAGTTATCACCTATATAAATAAGTCTAAGTTCCTTATTTAATTTCCTAATTTTCTTTGCAATTAAGATGGCATAAATATTCTTCTACGGTATCACTACTATATGTAGATACCTACATATGGACTCTTATTTCAAAATACCATTTCCAATACAATCCTTTAAGACATGAATTCTCCTATAGCATCAAAAGTAAAAGCTTTATATAAACATACTCATATTTCTCTATAATCATTTTATTATCGAATTAAACTACTTTCAATTAAATTATGCATTATAGACGATTCAAGTGCCAACTAAATTTCACTTCAAACTTATATGAATAGAATTTAAGTAATTTAATATTTTAAAAGTTTAGAAAACTTTAAAGGAGCACTATACAAATATAAATTTAAGACTAGCAAAACAATCTACCTGTAACTATTTTAATTAAGAGACCTAGGTACTATGGCTTTTCAATTGAATAATGTGATGTCTCCTAAATTAATACCATATATTTCCAAACCCCATCACTAGACATATTGTTTGTACCCATATTATTAATTTTAAGCAATTGATTAGATTGTCATCTCTGAATACTTAGCTACGAACCCTTAAATAATTGATTCAACATAAATCCAACATATGACAAGAGTTGAATGATTTAATCCAAGAGATCATGAAATGAGAGTATTACTTGTTGAGAAGAGAAACATAAGTTCATAGAGATAAAGTCATAACACTATCTAGTCTAGCTAGGAAGTTTGATCAGCGGCAAGAATTCTGTTAAAAAAAAAACTCAGGAACTGGGAATTACAATTAGTCTGTAACTGTCATGAACAGATTTAAGAAAACATTGAGATATAAAAACATCGAATCTAGTTGCATGAATTGTACTTGAAAACCTTGTTCTACGTCGGCTGAATTAAAATCTTTACATGACCCGAGAATGGAATACCATGGCCCAGACCTAACCATTAAAATGACTTGGTTTAAGGGAAAAAAATAGATGAAGGAATTTACTGCACTTCACTAGAAGCTCAGGCTCAGTCATCTGGCCAATCCTATTCATGAGAGAGAGATGGGAATATATAGACTTTGGAATTTGTCACATATTGCTGGGTTGTGGCTATGAAGTTTGATGGGGCTTTCACCGTGACAGGAGATGGAGCAGTTTTTGGTGTGGCAGATCAATTATGAATACAGGCTGAGAATTTCTAGCGACACTGCGTTTTAATTGGATCCTAAAATGTTGCATCTTGAGAGGTTTCAATAGAATCAGGGAGGTTATTTAAATCTATACACCCTACCATGTTCAAGTGTTGCCAATGTGACAGGTTACGAATGGAATCAGGGAGCTTATTTAATCATCCACTCCCTTCTATGTTCAAATGTTGCAGCTGTGACAGATTGTGAATCCCTTGTTAATGTGGCCAACAAAGATAGAGGTGTCATAGAGTTATCGTACACAGTTAAAACCAAGCAAATTCCATAGAAATATTTAGACATTTAGGTACACGCACAAACATACACATATATGTCGGCACAGGGGTTATTACAGATGAAGAGCCCAAGAACGCAACTGGTGTTAGCCCCACACAACTCATTGCCTATACATACACTTATATGTATATACAGGATATGTGAAATGAGGAACTATAGACATGGCACAAGACTATTAAACAAAATGCTTCTAAGAAAATTTTATCTCATACACAAGGTTGGAAAACACATTAAAGCTATGAAATCTCATTCTCCTTAGAGCCTAAGTTGAACCATACTCTACGTCTATCTGGATGCCAGGTACAAACAAACAAAATTCAAAAACTTATTATTAAACTTATTCAATATAAATGATGGTGATAAAGAACGATTTCAAGTAGAAAACCAATAAGTATCTGATATCTCTTGATTTGGGAAAAGCAAGATTATAGGACATATACATATAACTCTAAAGAAGCATAAATTAATCATCTGTGGGATAAAGAAAGAAATTCAAGGAGAGCATTGGTCATAATAAACATACCAGGCAATGTTGGAGAAGAATCAACGATGAAACAACAAAGTAACCATAGAATTACAACCAACATTACACTGCAGAGATAGTACCAATCCTCTCCTGCTCTTCCAAAGATGATATCAGAGCAGTTATTAGAAAAATGTCGAGATGTGCCCAGTAAACCCATCTACCCGCCTCTGCTTTTCTCTTGAAGAGCCTTCTTCCCTTCATTTCAGGATTCCTATCCGTTCATTTCCACTAAGCCTTCATTAACCAGTGTAACCACTTTTCCCTAAATCTTTTGCATGTAACCACTCCCTTTCCTTATTGATATGCAATCATTGCATTAACTAATAATAGTTATTTCCATTAGTCCCACTAACCATTAGTTAAAGCAGTCTTCCAAAATGGGTTGCCTTTCTCCTGTAGAACGGTTACAAAACCATCACGAGAATAACCTATTTTTAGTTCAAGCTTTTAAAAAAAAAATGACTTATTAATGCATGTTCATCTTCATCTCTCTAGTATCTAGAATATCCCTCAAATTTATTTGCTATAATGGCTTCCGTTACACTTAATAATTTATTATTGTGCTTCAATATTTACAAACAATTAATCCTCAATTAAAATATTTAATTTATTAATTTTAACTTATCCTTTTAATTCCATTTGCACCACAATTTATTTATTTAATCAATACTTTAATTATATGAAAACTTGTATTCAATTATCACAATGCCTATAACCTCAATAAATTTTATTGTTAATATAATAATTAATCAAAATATTAATCAACCCAAGACAACGTTTATCTATCAAATACCAACATCAACACGAAGCGCGGTCGGAAGCATGACCAGCAAATAAAACTAGCAGGGAGACACTCAGAGGGGCATTACATCAACCCCTAACAACTCCAAAATAGGGGTCATTTCTTTTTGTCTAAATAACTTTGCAACTAATTGTGCTCTTCCAATTAGAGATTTTTCTTTAAAAAATTCATCTCATATTCTTTTTTAGTGTAATTTTAATGTGCCTTCAGATAACATATCTTCAGATGAAATATTATTGAAAAGAGAATCCTCATCCATCTCCATAATATTTTCCATACCATCAAAGTATAAGTGTCTGGGGAAGGATTGTAATACCCCTTGTGTTGCCGATACTCTTAGACTCTTTTTTATGGTGGTTTTGTACTTGGTTTGTGATGGTGATTAGTTCATCAGATTGGTTGTGTGTGGATTCATAGTTTAGTTGATTTGCTACATTGGATAGTACTTATGATGCTTGATGATACACTATGTGGTGATTATATTATTTGGATATGTTATGGTTTTTTTTAATAATATATGTGGTGATGTTGTGATTTTATGTTGCTATGGTTTTTGATGTGTTTGCTAGTGAGTCTTGGTGAAAAGATGGAGTGGCAGCACTCGCTCGCGAGTGCCCTGCTACCCTGCGATTACCTTTCATGGTGTGTCTGCATTGGATATTTTCATGCTACTTGATGTTTGTTTCTATGCAGGGTGCAAGTACAGGACACCGACTCCACCTGCTTGACAGGTTTGAGCATGTCCCATAAACCCAACGGGTATGATGTTGAAAAGGGAGTTGATAAGGAAGTGTCCTCGTCCCAAGTTCCTCACCTCGTTGTGAGTCTTACGATGTCATTGTCTCGACCTCGTCATTGTTTCATTATTGGTTGTTGATTATTTATTTTAATTTGTGAATAGTTGTTATTTAATTAATCTTTATTTTATGTGTGATTAATTAATGTTATTTTGTTGATATGATTATTTATAGGTAATTGTAATTAAGTTTAATGTTATATTTAAATGTTGTAATTTAAAAGTTATTTAATTAATTAAAAGATATAAATTAATTAATTTAAATAAATAATGTTGTTGAGAATTGTAAATTATCTCTTTCAAATATTAAAATTATAAAATTTAGAGATATTGTCATGTGAAGATAAAGATTAAAAATAAATGAATTTTTAATTAATTTAGTGGGATAAATGTGAGCTTTAAAATCAAGAAAAAGGTACCAATGCATGTTGTAGATTTTTCAAAAAGAAAGAGCTTTATTTATTTTTCTTTATTTTTATTATTGGGAAAAAGAAGTTTTCTCTTCATGGGAATGGTTTTTGTTTTTGGAGAAGAAGTAATAACGGTGAAAAAAAAAAAGTGTGTACTTCTCTATTAATTTTTCTGTAAAGGAAAATAAAATAGATTAGTTCAAAATTTAGCTTAGGAGAAGGGATTGGAGAAGGAACTGTTGAGGAAGATTGTGTTCGAAAGAGGAAGAAGGGTTGTTGTGCTATGGATTCGTCATCAAACGTAGGACTCCAGGTTCCCTTTTTGATCCATTTAAATTCTTTTTGTAAAACCCCGTCCCGCAACCTAGAGGACGATGCAACACTACAGAAGCCCAACCAATTTTTTTTTCTTAAAAAGTATAACAAGACGAGTAAAATATCCTACTATAACCACATACATCCTCTAGGCTACGCAACACGTCTACATGTAAACCCATTACTTATAAAATTTAAACCAACCATAGCATATGAATATTAAACCCAAGATACAACATACAACAAAACATTAAACCATTGCAAGATAAATCTAAAACATAGAAATGTATTAAACATATTTCCATAGATACAACACCACATAACACCCAATACACCATTAAATCCAATAATGAATAGATCATAAATATTATTACAATTACATCACAAAGGTTCACCTCAGTACAAATGAGGTACTACAATTATACATAATGATCCACAGTTATAATGAAGAAAGAGATGAACAACTCCAAAGAACCACACGAGCTCCTCGAATAAGAAGATTCTGCCATCACAATCAAAAAGAGAAACTCAACAGTGTAAGGTGCACACCACCCAACCATATGGTACCCATAGGCCCAACCCCCGTGCTAGGAGATAGTAACAGGTAACCAAGACAACCTACTTCCTCTAGACACAATCAACATACAAAATACTCACAATACAAGTAACAAAGACAATGGTCACATAGCTTCCAGAATCACTAAATCAATCATAAACACAATACAAATAAACCAACTGTTGTCATAGGAGGAGTGTCATCACAAAGGTTGCATTGGTTGTCCAAAGGAGATTTTCCTAGGTCCTGGCCCCCCTCTAGGGTTATCCTGGTAACCTTTCACGATTCCAGCCCCATATGCACACCAATGCGAAATCAGTTATCTTTTGAGAAGACAAGATAACGATCTAGCCATTCCAGGCCTTCCCGACTCACCTCAAGTTTCATACAAGCCCTTGAGCCAATGAGCGAGGCTAATTATCTTGTTAAATGTGTTAAGCTAATAGATTATTTAATTACCACTTGATTATACTGACTTCCACACGAGTTGTCCTGAGACCACTTTGAGTCCCGACCCTCGCTAAAAGCCACTCCCCTATTGACAACACATAACTCAAACTACATACCAAGGGTAGACAATGTACCAAGAACTGACAACATTAGCCAATACTCCTCAAAAGGTAACACATCCCTACAGATGTCCAATACTAAATCCAAAACGTGCACTACCCAAGAAAGACTCAAAGGGTGACTAAAATTACAACAACCCCTTATTACAATTCACAACTTTGGAAGACTTAGATTCACATAAAAACAAATACTCCCCCCCAGTTTACAATTACAGAAACATGTGCTTAATAAATACATCTTCAAGCAATTAAAGAAATGCTATCATTCGGATTTCCTAAATCCATTACAATCAATTTCGCATATTAAAACACACCATTTAAATGTAACCCCAACTTACAAATTTGAATATAAGTTTGTAAATTTCCTATCACTGAATATTATAGTATGATGGAAAACGCGATTATTCACAAGATTGTAATAGGTTTTACACTGGATAATAAAAGTATTGGATGGCTGTGGTTTGGTGGATGTAGCCCAGATTGGGTGAACCACGTTAAATTCTTTGTGTTATGATTTATTCTATGTGTGTTTTAGTTTCTCTGTTTATTAGTTAAATCTGCATTTAATTGTTAGATATCTGCCATCTCTAACCCTAACATAAAGGAACCTGTTCCAGAAGAACTGTTGCCTCAAGAAATGTTGTCGAGCTTCTCTGTAGCTTCAATTTTCCAATGTAGCCAAAGCTTCCTCCAGTGCAATTGCCTCTTTCCAGAAACACAACAATACCACAGCCAAGAATTCTACAGCAAGATTCTAAAACAAAAACCTCTGAGAGATCCACAATTTCCTCAGTAAATTCTTTCCACCAAAACCCCCCAAAAAGAAACTCTTCCCGTGAAAACAACTTTCTTCTCTTTTTCCTCAATCTTTTTCTCCGAGAATCAATTTACAACAATCAGATCACAAATTTCTAACTCACAATTATCCCAACAAAATATCTTTTCCCTCAACAACCAAAGATATTGTTCAACCACATGCATTTAAATAAAATAAAATAATTTACTAATTGCAACCAATTCAAATACTCTTATTAATTTAATTACCATTTATTTCTAATAATATAAATTACTCAACAACATAACTAAATTAAGTTAATTAATTTATTTATTCTAAAGCCTTCACCACAATGATTCTATTAATTAAATATTTAAATCAAATACACATTTAATATACCAAATTAAACTTGCACACTAATAAAATACCCAGAACAACAATAATAAGGCAAAGACCAAAAATTGACTGACGACACACTGTACTGGGGTAAAGATGACTAGGTAGCCTGTTACTATCTCCCAATATTACTGTTGAGTAGTGGACACGCTCAGACCTATGAAACCAAGTGAAGCTAATGTCCTGTACCTACAATCCTGCAAACAAGGAAATGTCGTACATGTATACAGATAGAAATTCATTCACACCGTGAAGAGAGAATCACGGAAATCACAGGACACTCGCAAGTGAGTGATGCAATACCATTCTCTTCACCAATACAATGTCACATCAATTGACGAGATAATATATCAATTAAACTACCATAAGCATATATAACAATGTCATCACAACTAAGCTTCTATGCAAACATAAAGCATATTAAACATAATCACCATGCATATATGTGTCATCACATCAATATAATCTATCATCGCTCCACTGTCAGCGATAGAATAACAATAACATAAAATAAAGTCTAACAAAGTATCAGAGCTGTCAAGAAAACATAACAAATCGGAGGGGTGTCACACTTTTGTTCTGTTAGTTTCTATTGGAAAAATAAATATCTTGCCTGTCGTGCTTGGAATTGATAATTATATTTAAAAGAAGATTGTGTTTTGGAATTTTGTTTTGAGTGAATTTCTAGACCTTTTGTAGGAAAAAAGATTATTGAAAGTATTTATGAGAAAAAATGATTTTTGTTTAAAAATAAATAAAAAAATTGAATCCCCCCTATATTTATGCTGTGATTAAAATTTGCATACCCAGATTTATATTTTGTCTGAAGGAAAAATCAAACTGTTATCTTCTTTCATTTTTAAGTTTCCTTATGTATATATATATATATATGTTTATGTGGGTTGAAAAAAATATATATATATATATTCATTCTTTTCTTTCTTTCTTTTTTAAATTCGTAAAAAAATTTATGGGTGAAAAAATTACATACGTGTTTGTTATTTTTTTGAAAAAATATATTAAGAAAAAAATTATAAATAAAAAAATTATTAATTAAAATTCTTTTATAGGGTTGGGGAGGTCGGGGGAACCCCGACCCACCCATCGCTACATGCTACGCATGCTGTGGGGGACACAACCACCCACGGTTGCGCACAACAGCCTGTGGTTGTTGGGCGCAACCTTGGGTGGGGCTGCAGTCGTTCCCTGTGGGGAAGGGTCCGCAGCCTTCCCCTATGCATACATTGTTTTAAAAAATTATTTTTAATAAATTAAAATTTATTTAATTTGTTTTTAATTTAATATAGATATAATATATATATATGGATATATATATTTATATATGTATATATCTGTGTGTGTAAAGGTTATATTGTTAATTTTGTAATGTAATTTAAACGTATGATTTTAAATATATAATTTATATATATATATGTATATTTATATGTATATATGTATATACATGTAAAAGCGTGTATATATAGATGTTTATATATGCTGAAATTATGGGAAAATTAGATGATGTTAAAATTTGCAATGTTGGATATTATGGTGAGATTGATTTATTTGGAAATGAGCATTGTTAATTAAATTAAGTTTAATGATTTCGGGTAAATTATTATTTATTTTTTTCTTGGTAAAATCTTGCAATGAGATATGTTAAACTGTGGAATACTTGATTACGTGATTGTTTCATTCTTGAATTATTGTATTAACTATTGTTTTATTTAATTGGGTTATGGTCATGTGGAAAACCCTTAAGTTAGTTTATCCTTCTATAGAAGCTTAAGTTGCTTATTAGGGACTTCTAGAGGCATGGGGAAATGATGTTGTAATTATGATCTTTTAATTTGATACTTGTCCCTATTTTGACTATAGTTGTGATCTTGAGTTTACATTTGGGTTGTACCATTTTTATGGGTGTTGATTCATATGACTTTTGGCTAGATGGTTTTTCCTCACGGTTGTTCTATTTTGTGGTTCAGTTTTCTTGTTGGTACAACCCCTTGGAATTTGATGTTATGTTTTGGGTTTCTAGGGAGAGTGGCTCTACGTGGGCGCCGACACACAAAGGGGTTGTCAGGATAACCATGTTAGAGTTAGAGTAACAAGTGATAACCTAATTAATTAATTAGGGGGTGGGTAGTAAAACATTAACAAGATAATTATGGATGCCTCGTCCACTTGTTAGGGCTTTCACAGACTAAAGGTGGGCCAAGAAGGCCGTGGTTGGCAAGATCATTGCCTTGTCTTCACAAGAGGTTAATGGTTCTGCATGAGTCACCCTATGGGGCCAGCACCTAGAGAGGTTGTCAGGATAACCATAGATGGGGGCCGGTGCCTAGAGAAAGGCAGTCAGGATAACCCATGTAGGATTGTGCGATGACACTCTCCTCTAGCATTCCCTTGAGTTGTTTTATTGTTAGCCTCTGGAAGTGGTCTTTTGATATTATGTTTATCTTGTGTGTTCTTTTACTTTTCATGTTTGGAGTTTCATCTTGTGTTTCTATTTGGATGCTCTTGATCGGGGATCCTTCCTTATTTACTCCTAGCATGGGGGTGGTCAAGTGGAATGTGCTACGCACCTCGTTGGGTCCCCCGTTATGCAGTTGTACCTTTCAATGCAGAGATTTTCAGATACAACTTGATCCAGAGTTCATATGTTACCAAACATATACTTGTACTCTAGATGTATTTTATGTATTAATGGATTACTCCCACATGTGTTGGGAAGACTCATGATGTAATTTTGTATATGTATTCAATGAGAAGTACTAGAAGACTAATGTAATGTATATTCACACTATGTAATTCATCCTTGTACTATAATTGTATATACTGTTAATGTTGTGTTGTATCTGTGGAAATATGTACTTTATGTTTCCATGTTTATTTTATTGTAAATGCATGTATGGTTTTATATGGATTATTCTTATCACATTGGTTATCATTAATGAATGTTTAAATAAAGATATGTGAATGAATGGATTACGTTAATGGAATCTAATATTACATCTATTAACTGATGTTATGGGATAGTTTGGGTAATGTCACCTCGTGTACCCCAGGGGACTTAGGTGTTTAATTTGAAACCATTAGTTATGTTGATTACATTAGAAAACATAATATACATTCTTTATGTTTTAAAAAAAAATTAGTTGCATTTTTAGTTGTCCCTTTGGGGTTTGTGCGACGGGGCATTACAAGGATGAGACAATCTTGATGAACTTTGAATCTAGCATCAAACTACCACTTCATCTCATTTGTTCTTGAATCTTGGAAATTCATGTGTACACATTATTTCACACCTAAGGAGTTTGATGTAGAGGCACAATAGGTTGGATAACCTGAACATTATATAAAAGGATCTAGAGGGTGAACACATGAGAGTAGATCATGTTACAAGGAAGGAGTTAAATGCACAAGAATAAGGTATTGAACCCACACATGAGAAATAAATGAAAAGTAGAGAAGAGAAGAGGTGCAAGGGAAAACACATGATTGTGCACATGCATAAAGCTAGTTTTCCCTAGATGGGTAGGATAGTATAATGAAACTCATGAGGGGGGAAAGGCATGATGCCTCTAATTTAAATATATTGTAATAAAAGACTTATATGATGTGAAAGAGAGAAAAAATGATATATATCTCCTATGAAAAGGTATATAGAAATGAAAGGATAAGATTACAAAGGGGAAGGAATGATTCCTTAAATGCAAGGATGTGACAAATAAAATCACACTATGTTAAAAGGAGGAAGGATTAATGACCTAAAATGTAAGGATATAACCATATAAGCATAAGATGTAAAGGGATAGAGACATGATTCCCATAATATGAAGATGCAACATGATGAAGGTATAAGATGTAATGGAATGCATGATACCCTCTAGTCTATGTGGTAACTAGAAAAAAGTGTGGTCCATGAACATATATAGGATCAAAGAAAATAATCAATAGTCAAAGAATAATTTGTGGAAAAGTTACATGCTCGAAAAGTATGACAATACATGCATGAAAATTTAAGAATTAATGAGGCAACTTGAGAAACCAAAATTATAAGGCAAAAATCATAAAATTCTGAGTACTAAACAAAAGTCTAATAAACATAAGCATGCAAAACATAAAATAGAAAAATAATATGTACATAAAAGATAAGTCCAAGTTGGAAATAAAAGTAAAGGAAAAGGTAAATTTAATAAAACATAGACATAAGGAGGATGTAAGAACAAGAATGGAAGAACATAGAATTGGTGATCAATAATAATGAAATATAATCTAATTTAATTCATATATATCTCATGCGTATTAGGTGGTTTCTCTTTTTCATGGGTAAGCTCGATATCATCATGTAATGTAAGAAAAGATGATGAAGCATGAACGTGCACATGTATGATCTAGGCTAACAAAATAGATCATCAATTTACATATTCCAAGCATCATGAAAGGTATATATCTTTAATTTATTGATATAGGTCTCACATGAGCTATGGGAGAATTTGGTGATCATGTGAAACACATCATAATGTATAAAATAAGGAATGACATAACATGTGGCTCTATATACATATCAAATCGTCATGATATGTAGAAGGAATATCATCATAAGATGCAACAAAATTGTGGGTCTTTGTGCATGTGTACACCATAACCTAATAGCCCTAGTTCTCAACCATATTCAAATGAAAAATAGTGAAAACAAACTTCAAATGCATTTATGAAAATAAATACATAATCAATTAAATAAGTTGAAGATCAATGTACCTTCAAAAATAGCTCTCCTATTGTCCAAATACGTTTTCTTTTGTCAAAATAAGTCTTCTAAATTGTCAAAATAAACCTTCTTTTGTCAAAATAAGTCTTCTAAATTTTTGAAATAAACCTTATTTTGTTGAAATAAATCTTCTAAATTGTTGAAATAAACCTTCTTTTGTTGAAATAAGTCTTCTAAATTGTCAAAATAAACCTTCAGTTGTTGAAATAAGTCTTCTAAATTGTCAAAATAATACGTTATTACCAAAAAAATGTACATCAAAATTTGATTTTTTTTTTCCATGCACAAGATATTGAAGTTACTTATTTGGAGAAAAAAAAATTAGGGAGAAATGAAGTTTTTTTCAATTTGTTTCTTGACAGCCCGTGAAGTCACTTTTTTCTGAAATTTTCAGCATTCCAAAATCTGTTCTTAAATTGATAAAAAAAAAATGAAAACAATTTTTTTTTAAATCTGAAAAATTATAGGAATAAACTTCATCAAAAGTTCTACATTTCATTAGTTTACATCATTTTGAAATTCAAAACATAAAGACCACTTTTATGTGGTTGAAGTTCAGAATATTTTTTTGTTGTTGGTCGATTCCTTTATAAAGTGTGACACAAGTTTGTGCTTTTACCCATATTTGCTAATTAATTGTTCTTTGGTTTCTTCAGTGCTTCTTTAACTAATGGTTTTCTAGTTTTTAGTTTTGTAATTTCAAGTTGAATGTGTTAGGCTTATTATTTCTTTAACTTTATACAAAAATATTCAAAGGTGTTGTTCGAAAGTGTTTATGGACATGGGTGTACTATGTGTTCATAAACATATTTAATATTCATGAGAATTCTAATCTTCCATTAGAGCATCATTGTGACTTACCATTTAAGCTATAAATATAATTTTACAGTTCTATGAATTTGTTATGCAAATGGGTTTTCAATAGTTTTATTGTTTGTCGATAATACTATCAAGTTGGTTTGTTATTCATTGTGGTCTATGAATGTTATTGTGTTTAATAATGTCTAACATGCTGCTTTAAACCACTACTAGGTTTAGGGTTTGTTTACAATTATTCATGGGTTATTAATAAGGTTTATGTGTTGTTCATTTGATTCTTTTATTCTGCAATATATCTCTTATGTCAAATAAATTAATAATAATTTGCCTACAATTATTCTTGGGTTATTATTAGGATTTGTATGTTATTCATTTTTTTGATTCTACAATCTATTTAGTATGTCAAATAAAATTAATAAAATTTAATAATGGGTTTCCTACAATTATCTAAGGGGTTATTATTAGAGTTCATGTGTTGTTCATTTGTTTCTTTTATTCTGCAATATATCTATTATGTTAAATAAACTTAATAATGATTTATGTAAACGTTTCAAAGATAATGTATATTTAACTATTTATTTTCTAGAGAAAAAATATTAGAAACTAGTGCATGTCTTGGTAAATTATCATATTAATTATAATTTATAATTTATCATATTAATTATAATTTATAATTTATCAAGCTTTTCTTGCATTTAGAGTTTTTCGTATTTTGTTCACCCTCTCTTATCTCATTTGTTGTTTTACTTTTAATATTGATGCATATTTAAGCCATAAGATGTGACATTCATAGAATCTTCACTTGGTGTGTTGCTTGTGAACCTCATTCTTTCAAGGTTCTCCAAAGACCTAGTTTACATAAGTGTTATCTTGGATGGCATGGTGTTTACTTTTAAGGGCCATTACCATTCAATAAATTAGTTTCTATTATGGACTTTTTCATTGTTCTTATTGTATAATATTATACAATGTTTTATATATTAACAAATATTTTCTTTTTGTAATTTGAGGACCCTGTTATGACCATAATATGCATGAAAATGCATCCACTCTACTACCAACACGTGAATTCACACTTTTGGTAGCCTTTGTAATACCCCTTGTATTGCGGTTATGATTGATATTTTTTTATGGTCTTGCTATGTACTTTGAGACTTTGATAATTATTGTTTGCTAGTTAGACTAGTTGATTGGATAGTTTAGACTACTTAATGATCATGATACTATACTTGATGACATGGATATTATGATATTACATTATGGTTTCATTTAATTGGTGATGCTTTTATATAGATGCAATATTATATTGTGATGCAGTAGATTAGTAATTTTTCATGATGATATGATGTGATCAACATAGTTTAATTTTTGTTGTTGTAGTTGTTAATGTGGTTTTGGTGGGGGGACAATGTAGCACCACGTGTTCACGAGCGCCCTGCTATGCTACGATTCCTTCTCACGATGTGTTGTATTTGATTATATATATATATTGTACAAAACCTTGTTTGTATGCGGGATTGTAGGAACTAAGCCTCGATTCCACCTGCTTTGGAAAGACAGGGCGAGCATTATAATATCCCAACGGGCATGATATTGAAACAGAGATGACAAGGAAGTCTCCCCGTCCCAAGTCTATCAACCCATCGTTGTGTCTAGTGGTATTGTGTGTTCATGACTCTGGTTTATTTCGGTATTGTTTGTGACAATTATTTATTGTGAGTTTTGTATTTGTGTCATTTAATTATTGTTGTGTTACTATGTAGAAGGGTGAATCATTAGTATTATGTAATTTTAAGATAATTAAATAATTGAAATAAGTGTTGTTAGTTAATTATTGGGTTATCTTTGGATGATTGAGATGGATGGCTCTGTGCGTTGTCTGGGCACGAGCTAGGGCCCGCGTGCCCTACATCTTTCAAGCTTCTTTTTGTCTACGGCTGCTGGTCGTGGCTAGGTTGTGATCTCGGGGGGGAGGTTTTCTTTGCTTAGGGGTGCGTGGATTGGCTGGGGGGTCTAATCCTTGTCTGGTTGTGGGAGAACATTTTTTTCCTATGTTTTTGTTGTGCTCGACATTTTCTTGGCGGGTGGTGTTTTGTGATCTGAGACTGTGGGTCTCTTGTTCCATCTCTCTTTGCTGGTGGGGTTGTGTTATTTGTCCCATGGAGAATCGGGGTTTTGTTTTGTCTCAGATTTCCTCCGGGGATTTAGAGATGGCAGATTCGTCTTCTTCATTAAATGCCAATGTTGAAGATCAGATGAGTAAACCCCTATCTGGAGATGGGGTCTCCTCCTCAAAAGGGATGCCTCAAATAAAAAAAGTAAATGGATGTTTGGAAAGATTTGAGGATCAACCTGTTTTGGTTATTCAACCTGAGCAGGTTTCAGAGGATGTTGAATACTGGCGTAATCATGCCCTTATTTGCAAATTTTTGGGCCTTCGTATTTCTCTACCTGTGTTGGATTCCTGGGCTCGTCGAGTTTGGAATCCCGAAGGTGATATGGAGATTATTTTGGCAGTGAATAACTATTTTCTGGTTATCTTTTCATGCATGTCGGATAGGAATAGGGCTTTTGAAGGAGGCCCTTATTTCTTTAACTAGGTGGGGCTTTTCATCAAGCCTTGGCACATGGGCTTCAACTCTGCTGAAGAGATCCCCTCGCGGGTACCTGTGTGGGTTCATTTGTCGAGGCTTCCTTTGGAATTTTGGAGGGAAGATATTCTTCACTCAATTTCACTGCTTCTTGGAAAACCTGTGGGAGCGGCTACACAAACTCAAGATCGTAAGATAATTTCTTTTGCTCGTATTTGTGTAGAAGTTTATTTAACTAATCCATTACCATATTCTATGGAAATCCGCATGGGATCTTCTTCTTGGATCCAACAGCTGGATTACAAGACCCTCCCTTTTAGATGTCGAATTTGTCATGAATATGGTCATTTACACCGCAAATGTACCAGATTTAAACCCTTCCCCTTGGCTGCCTCTAGACCTCCTAGGGGGGACAAGGGGAAGGATCCTGTGCCTAATGAACCTGCAGATAATGAGGGCTTTACTCAGGTTAAGTCCCGTAACAAAGGCAAGGGTAAGAAGAGAACCTGGTTGGATAGACACAATGATGGCACTTTTAACATATTTGATGTTCTTGAAGATTTGGTACAGGAGGAAGGTATTCCAGTTGAGTTCTCTTCTGGGGCTAAGGGTCTGCATGAAGTTTAGGATGAGGATGCAAAGAAGGAGGATCAAATTTTATCTCTAGGGGACCTTCAGGTTGAACAGATTGCTCCAGATCTGCCTTCTTAGGTTCAGGATACCAGGGATCTCCAGGGGTCACAAGCTCTGATGGGATCTATTGTGGTGGCTCATGACCCCCCTACTCCTAAGGGGGCCTCAGACTTGGCAAAGGGTAACAAAGCTCCTCCTATTTTAGGCTTACAGCAGAAATCCTTTAAAAAGGGGTCTCTTGATAAACCGTCAAGGAGTGGCAGGAAGACTGATCAAGAGAAGGTCAAGATTATGGGGGATACTTTGGTTGAGTTTGGGTCTGTGAAACCCATTGATTCCCACTTCTCCCACCCCCATAAATGATTGTTCTATCATGGAATGTAAGGGGTTGAACAACATCCCTAGACAAAAGGCTGTTCGCAGATTAATTGATTCTTAGTCACCTGATGTGGTTTTTATTCAGGAAACTAAGCTTATAGTGGATGGTTTGGCTAATTGTGCTTCGCGCATCTGGCCCCAGGGCAATTGGCAGGGGGTGTGTGCTTTGAACAATTCAGGGGGGTGGCTTGCTTTTGGAACCCGAGGAAAGTGCTCCCCTTATGGTGGATTTCTAGTCGGTCTTCTATCTCTTTGGTTACATCTTGTTTTGCGACTGGAGAAAGGTGTCTCTTATCCAATATTTATGCTCCTACTGATCTTTCAAGTAAGTCAAATCTTTGGGCTCACATCAGCTTCATTCGGGCCCTAGACCTGTTTCTCCCATGGATTATGGCTGGTGATTTTAATTCTATTACCGGTTTGGATGAAAAACGAGGTGGGTTAGCCAAGTTGGACCCCTCTGCAAATCTTCTCAGGGATATGATTGGTTCCTTGAATCTCATTGATGTGAAGCCAACCAATGGTGTCTTTACATGGAATAATAGGAGGTGTGGTGTTGAGGCTATCTCAGAAAGGCTCGATAGATTTTTGGTTTCCTGCTATTGGATGAATAGTAGGTTGATCACCAGTTCAGAAATTCTTGATTGGAGAGGCTCTGATCACTGGCCTATCAAACTCTCTGTCACCGCTTATGGAGTCACCAAAAACCATTCTTTCAAATTTCAGTTAATGTGGTTAAGAGATCAGTCTTTGCAGGATCTTATGTTGGATTGGTGGCATGAGGGGATACCTGCACATGGGACGGCCATGTTTACTTTTTGTAAGAGGCTTCAACATGTAAAGTACAGGCTTAAGAAATGGAATAAACAATGTTTTGGGAACCTACATGCTCAGAAGATAGCTGCTTAGACTAAGTTGGATAACATCACTCGTTTGATTCGAGATCAAGGGTTGACCCTTGATCTAAGTAAAGTTGAGTCCTTGGCTCTTAAGGGATTAGAAGAGTGGGAGCTTCGGGAGGAGATCTTCTGGAAAAAGAAATCTCATGTTGATTGGCTTCAAGAGGGGGATAGGAACACTGCATTCTTTCATAATTCGGTTAAGGCTTGGAGGCAGGGGAATTCTTTCTCCTCTCTAGTCTCACCTGAAGGGGCTCAACTCTCTTCTTGTGTTGATATTTCCAGGGCTGCGGTCAATTATTTTTCAAACCTATTTTCTAAAGAGGATCTTGCAGCTAGGGATGAGGAGAGGGCCATCTTGGATTGCATTCCCCACCTGGTCTCTGCTGAGATGAATGGGGCTCTCTTATGTCCTATTTTGTTACCTGAGTTGGAGAAAGTGTTGTTTAACATGAAAAAAGGTAAGGCTCCCGGCCCAGATGGGTTTCCGATTGAGTTCTTTCAGGAGTTCTGGGAAATAATAAAGTTTGATCTCCTCGAGGTGGTTCAAGAATCTCATAGGAATAAACAGATGCTCAAGTCCATGAATTCTACTTTCTTGGTTCTCATACCTAAGAAGGAGGGGGCTAATCAGTTGGCTCAATTTAGACCTATTGTGCTATGTAATGTTGTTAATAAGATCATCACCAAATTGATTGCGGAGAGACTCAAACCACTCCTTAGTACTCTGATCTCTCCTGAGCAGGGGGGTTTTGTTGAAGGAAGACAAATTTTGGATGGTGTTGTGATTGCAATGGAAGCTATTCATTCTATGGCTAACTCTAAGGAGAAGGCTATGTTTATGAAACTTGACATGGCTAAAGCTTATGATCGAGTGAGCTAGGAGTTCTTACAGAAAATTCTCTTGGCGTTTGGCTTCGCTGAGGAGTGGGTGAATTGGGTTCTTAGTTGTGTGACCTCTTCTTCCTTCTCAGTTCTCATTAATGGGGAACCCTCTGATTTGTTTAGTGCTTCTCGGGGACTTCGACAAGGGGACCCTTTATCTCCTTATTTATTCATTATCATGGCGGAGGGTCTTGGAAGATTTATTAAATCTCAGGTGGGGCAGGGTCTTATTCAAGGTTGGAGTTGGAACAATTCTCTTCCTTCCTACTCTCATCTTCAGTTTGTGGATGATACTACGATGATGGGCATGGCTAGAGTTAGAGAGGCTATGAACTTCAAGAGAGCCTTAAACATCTATTTGAAGGCTTCAGGTCAGTGTATTAATGATGACGAATCCTCCATTTATTTCTTTAATACCCCTCAGCTTATTCAAATCAGGATTGCTAGGATCCTTAGATTTCAGATCAGTTATCTTCCCTTGATGTACCTTGGGATCCCTTTGGCTTTGGGATCTTAGCGTAGAGATTACTGGCAGGGGATTTTGGATAAGTTCCAACGTAAGGTTAGTCATTGGACTTACAGATGGTTATCTTCTGCTGGGAGAGTGGTTCTTCTAAAGACTGTGGTGCAATCTCTCCCCATTTACAGGTGTTTTATGTGCAGGTTCCCCCTTCCACCTTTGTGAGGGATTTTGATGCTCTATCTCGGCAATTCCTTTGGTCTGGCAGCCTCCTTTCCTCGAAGTGGAGTTTAGTCAAGTGGGAGTGTGTCTATAGGCCGAAGCATGCTGGGGGCCTTGGTCTTAGGTCTATGGCTCTTGTTGTCACAGCCTTGGCTGCCAAGCTGTACTGGAGGTGGTGCAACAATCAGCAACAAGATTGGGCCAGGATTCTTGCCCACAAGTATCTTCCTGGTGCTAATAGCCTTGATGTGCCATGACTTGCTTTGCTAGGTAAAGGTTCTTGTATTTGGGATACCTTAAGAAGGGCGCTCAGTTGATTAAGGAGGGTCTCTTCTAGATCTGTAATAGAGGCTTTGATGCTCTATTTTGGCAGGACTCTTGGGATGGCCACCCTCCCATTCTTTCTAGTTTCCCTCAGCTTCAGCCTCTTTGCCATATTTTTTCTGAGGCGGGTTGGATTAAGGTGGAGCATTTTAAAACAGTCAAGCGAATTGGTTAGGCGGTGGTTGCTTGTTGGAAGGACCCACAAGAGTGGCCCATGGGTGGTGCGGATGAGGATCGTGCTATTCTTACTAGAGTTTTGGAGGGCAGGCTCTGCGGCTCCCTTAATGGGAGGGACATTCTGGCTTGGAGTCTGAGTCCAAAAGGTAAATTCTCTGTGGCTCAAGGCTATGCTATGCTTGACAAGAACTTACATGGTCCTGCTGAGGTGCACTGGTGGAAGAAGGTGTGGGACAACTTTTCTTGGCCCAAATGTATTTTTTTCTTATGGTTGGTGGCTCAAAACAAGTGCCTCACTTGGGAAAATCTTCGCAAGCGTGGTTTTCAGGGACCTTCTATTTGCTTCCTTTGTTCGCACAGTGAGGAATGTACCTCCCATTTGTTCTTTCTTTTCCCTTTTTCTAGAGAGATATGGCATAGATGGTGGGAGGCTTGGCATCATGGTTGAATTCATGCTACATCCCTAATTGATTTTTGGGAGAGTATGGGTAGGCCTCCAGCAAAGACTTCTTTCTTGCAGGTGGCCTGGTCTGTTGGGCCTGTTTTGATTCTCTGGAACCTTTGGCTGGAAAGGAACCGTAGAGTTTTTCATGGCTCCAAATTGGGAAGTTTTCAATTGTGGAAGAAGATAATTAGCAGGCTTCAGGAGACTATTTTTGTTAAGTGTGATAGGTCTAAAAATATTGATCCTGGTGATCTTGCTATTTTGCGGAATTTGAACTTGGGGGATAATAGAGGGGGAAGCATTGCTGGGAGAAGACCCCATCATGTCAAGCAACAGATTTATCATGATGGGAGGTGGTCGCCTCCCCCTATGGGGGTCCTTAAGATTAATACTGATGGTTCTTCTCGTGGGAACCCTAGTCATGCTGGGGTTGGGGGTATTGGTAGGGGTAATGATGGTGGTGCGGTCTTTTTCTTTTCTATTTACAAGGGTCAACACTCTAATAATCTGATGGAGGCCCTTGCTATTAAGATTGCAATTGAGCGTGGCTACTCTTTAGGCTGGAGGAGGATCATTTGTGAGTCTGATTCTCAAATTGTTGTGGATATGCTAAATAACCAGAGGTTGGAGGATGTTAGCTGGCAATTAGCCTCTGTAGTCAGACAGATTCTGAGTCTATGCAGTTCCTTGGTTTCTGTCTCCTTTTGTCACATCCCTAGAGAATGGAACAGAGTGGTTGATTGTCTAGCAAAGTGGGCCTCTGAGAATGTGGATGGCTGGGATATCAGTGGAAGGGAGGAGTTACCTTCTGATTATCATGAGACCTTGGAGAGGTTATTAGTTGAAGACAAGAATATGTAATGTGGTTGTTGGTTGTTCTTGTGGTGGTCTTGGTCTGGTGGGCCTCTGGCCTTTGCCTTGTAATTTGGATTTGATGGAATAAAATTTTTACCCCTTCTTTTTATAAAAAAATAAATAAAAATAAAAAATTATTGGGTTAGCTTTCTTAAAATTTAAAAGTGCTAAATTAAAGGTTATGTATTTAATTAAAGATAAATAAATTAATTGTGCAAATAATATTATTTATAATTTGTCATTTTGATAATTTGATGTAAATAGTAAGTTGAGGATATATAATAGAATAAAAGATTTAAATAATTTAAAATGTGTCAACTATGAGTTGAAATTAATAAAATATAAATTAAAAATTAAAGATTTTAATTAGAATAGAAAAATCAAGAAGAGAATAAAAATAACCAATGAATGTGAACAAATTTTGTTTGAAAACTGGTTAGGAAATAGAAAATTTCCATTTCATTCTGATTTTTGGGGTTTTCGAAAATAGAAGAGGATATTTTATTTAATATGAAAAAGAAGAAGTTTTATTCACGAATTTTTTTTACAGAAGCTTCAAAAAAGACTTTGTTCTGTAAAAATTTGGTTCCTCTTTCATTTTCTTTGGAAAAGATCATATTATATACAGAAAATTGGATTGATAAATTTTATTGAAGCAATTTGTGAAGAAGTTATGTGGAAAGAAAGGGAGATTTGCGAAGAGCCATGTGGGAAAATCAAGAGAGGGCTTCCTCAATCCATCTGAAGTGTAGGACATCAGGTTATTTTTATTTATTTGATCTCCCAACTTGTTTATTAAATCAATATTGGTAAACATATCTCTTTGCAAAATAAATTTGGTTGGGGATGTAGAATAAAATTGCTTTCATCAATTTATTTATTTGTCGGGTATCTGATAAAGGAAAATTATTAATTGTAGTTAATGGAATTATCCTATATGTTTGTAATTTTATGAGAAATCTTGTTTCTCTCTAGGATATATATATATATATATATATATATATATATATATATATATATATATATATATATATATATATATATATATATATATATTTTAATCGAAATTGAAATTGTGGTCGAACTATATTTTATCAGCATTGAAAGAAATAGGAAAACGTGATTGGAGGGAGGGACGGTTGGGCCGTACCCAAACCTCTCCCCATCGTCGTGGCCTAAGCCTTTGTTTGGACGTTGCATAGCAACCATAGATGGTTGCACACAACAGCCCAAATGATTGTTGTGCGCAATAGTCTTTTGGACTGTTGTACATAGCAACCCTTTGGACTGTTGTGCACAATCCTCCATGGCTGCGCGTTCAACTTATGATGCCCTTTAAAATTTGTTTAATATATATGTATATATATACGTGTATATAGTTATAAACATTGGAATAAATTAGTTCTCTGGATGCTGAAAATAAATTAATCTAGAATATTGTTATTTTAAATTTTATATATATTTCATAATATATATATATATTGATTTTTGTAAATTGGCTGTAATTTATTAATTGAAAAAGCCTTACAGTAGTTTTATTATCGAAATTCTGTTCTATAATTTCATCATGAAAATGGAATTAAATTATGTGGTTAGTTTACAAATGGAATGAAATGAATTTCAGTGTTTAGGAAATTGTTTTCATAATAACAAGTGTGGGAATTTATTATGGCTTTTAGTTAATTTTGTGATTGGGTTGTTGGGTTCTTGTAAAATTTGAATTGGCTTTTTGCTTATCTTTGTGTTATCTCTTTTGGCCTTTATCGATGTGGGAACCCAATATGTCTTAGGAACCCTGTTTAGGGTTAATGTGATCTTTAGACTTCCAGAGGCATGAAGCAATTGCTAAATGATGTTTTTTTTTTTAATTATTCTTGTTGTGGCAAGTTGATTGGCATCGTAGTTTTGATTCTTATGGAAGGGTTGTATCGGTTTTAATGAGAATCTAGTTATGTGATTTTGGCAGGATGGGTAATGCCTCGCATGTACTTCAGTTGTGATACTTTGATGCTTTTCTATGTTGGTACAACCCTTGGAAATTGGTTTATGTTTTGGATCTCTAGGGAGAGTGGCTCTTTGTGGGGGCCGACACCTCAGGTAGGAGGAAGAGCCAGGATAACCCACGCAAGAGTTAGAGTAAAAAGTGATAACTTAATTAAAGAATTTAGGGGGTTGGGTAGTAATAACATTAACAAGATAAGAATGGATGCCTCGTCCACCCATTAGGGCTTTCGCAGACTAAGGGTGGGCTGAGAAGGCCATGGTTGGCAAGGTCGTTACCTCGTCCTCATGAGAGGTTAACGGCCCCGCATGAGTCATGTAACGCCCCACCGCGCAAACCCCAAAGGAACTAATAAAGATGCAACAATTTTTTTTTTTAAGAACATAAGATTGTACTTAAGTATTCCAACATTACAACATGTTCTAAGTTGCACAACTAAATCCCTTGGGGTACATGAGGACATTACTACACTAACCCATAACAAAGATAATAAATTAAACAATAATTAAACAGTTACGTAAATCCATTCATTCTCACATCACCATTTAAAACATCCATTCACAATAACCACATTAATAACAGTAATCTATATTAAACCATATATACAAAACACAAATGAATTAATCATAAAGATAATAACTATATATATACTTCCACAGATACAACATAACATAATCAATAAATTACATATGATAGTTCCTGAAATAAATACATGGCCTGAATATACATTACATCAATATGATATTACAACATAATGAACATATAACAAATTACGTCAAGATCCTCCCAACACACGTGGGAGTCGATACATCAACAAATAAATTACATCTGAAGTATGTACATACATCTGGTACACAAGAATACTGGATCAACAGCATCCGCCAAAACCCTGCAATAAAAGATACATCTGCAACCAAAAGGGAACCCAACGGGGTGCGAAGCACGTTCCACCCAACCACCCCCATGCTGGGAGTAGACAAGGAAGGATCCCCGACCAAGCACATCAACAGTAACACAAAACTAACTCCATACAAAATAACATAATAACACTAGACAACACTGAAGACTAAACAACGACAAATCACCAAATGACATAACAATGGACCACTTTCAAACCTTAACATTAAATCACTTTACAAATGATACAATAGTAACTCATGATAAACACATCATCAATAAATCTCAAGACATAATATCAAAGGACTACTTCTAGAGGACTTCCAACAACACAAATAGAATGTTAGAGGAGAGTGTCATCGCATGGTTTCACATGGATTATCCATACAACCTATCACAAGGTATCACCTCCATCTCTACATGGATTATCCTGACAACCTAGCAAAGGTGCCGCCTCCATCTATGGTTCTCCTGACAGCCTATCTCAAGGCGCCGCTCCATAGGGTTACTCATGCGGAATCGTTAACCTTTCGTGAAGACAAGGCAACGATCTTTCCAACCATGGCCTTCTTGGTCCCCTTTAATCTGTGGTAGCACTAACAGGCGGACGAGGCATCACAATTATCTTATTAATGTCTAATCCCCACCCATGATTTATTTCTTAGGTTTTCACTGATTACTCTAACTCTACGTGGGTTACCCTGACAGCCCCTTTGTGCATCGGCCCCCACTAGAGCCACTCTCTTTAGACACTCAAGCACATAAATACCCAACACAACAAGATTGTACCACAAGAAATACTGAACCAAACACATGGATCCTCTGCGAGGCACAACCATCTCGCCCAAAATTATATGTATAACATTCACAAACGGTACGATCCAAGGGTACATTAACATCACATCCAAAGCCAATCATAAGAACAACATCAAATCACAAGATTAAATATAAATAACAGTATCCCCACCTCTGGAAGCCCTTAATAATAACTTAGGCTCCTACGAAAGATAAAATGAATCTAGGGTTTCCCACATGGCATATACCCAAAAGAAGAAAATTGAAATAAACTAATGAACAATCTCGAGAAAACAATTACATAATGACAACGCCATAAAAAGGTATTTCCAATACTCAATAAATTTCATCAAATCACTAAATCAAAAACTCGAGAATATTCAATTCAAATCAAAACACATTGTTTATTTCTAATTTTCCCAATTAAACTATAATATTATAACCTGTAAAAAATTATCAAATTAAATCCATGACCACAATATATAAAATCTTTTATATATATATATATGTGTGTGTGTGTGTGTATACGCTTTTATGGGTAATGCATATATATATCTATATATATAAAAAACCAATGTATTAAAATCATTTATATAATAAAATCATATACTCAAATTCAAAAATAGAATTACCTATATATATATATCAAAATATATATATATACACAAAATATATATACATATATTAATTTATATATATATATATACATTAATATATACACAAAATATATTTTAAATTTATAAATTTATATAAATACATATATATATATATATATTAAAAACGAAATACAAAAAAAATGAAAGAAAATAAAGCAACTTTCATTTGGCCCGGACCTCCACACAGGTGGAGGTACTACGTACCTCCCCCTGTGGGGAGGCCGCAGTCCCTATGGACTGCGCCCAGCAGCTTCGGCTGCTATGCGCAACCGTAGTGGCTGCACACTATACAACAGCAGGGTCGTGGGAGGGTACGGCTTCGGCCGACCTCCCACCCCTATTAATTTTTTTTTTAAATTTTAATTTAAATAAAATTTCCTTTTTATAATATTTTTATTTTATTTAATTTATTTTTAACAATTTCATTTTCAACTGAAAAACAAAGGATGGATTTCAAAAATCAAACTTATTTTGATTAAATATTTTATTCTGTATACAATCACGAAATCCAAACAAAATATATATATTTATTTGTGAAGTTCTTAATAAAAAGAGAAATATATATATATATATATATATCAAAAGATTCAAAACAAATAATATAAACAAATAGATTTTTTCAATAGATCCAATATAAATCCGACATGTAAATTCAACCCTCAATCAAAGATGGTTTTTATTTCAAATAATAAATTTCACTACTAATTATATTGGGGAATTTCAAAAAGATTTACTAAAGTTTTCAACAAGGGTTTCATACGAACGATTTTCAAATCATAGAACTTCTTTCAATAAATTTTTCAAAACACAACA
Source organism: Sequoia sempervirens (assembly GCA_007258455.2). NCBI lineage: Eukaryota > Viridiplantae > Streptophyta > Pinopsida > Cupressales > Cupressaceae > Sequoia > Sequoia sempervirens. The sequence continues at coordinate 42,961 of VDFB02082672.1, forward strand.
GCCAGATTTGTTTACAGAACAAAATAATAATAATAATAACTTAAAAGAAGAAAACCTGGAGTTCGTTCGAAGTAGAATCCTTTCTATAGCCTCTTCTCGATTTCCTGTCTTCAGCGCTTTCTGAATCTCTCTTCTTCAAAACTATTCCTTTACCCAGAAGCACAAACCAAACTATTTTTTTTTCTTTTCTTTTCTTTTACAGATCCCAAAACAACAGAAAAATCTTCTGTGTGTGAAAAACTCTCTCCCCATAATAATAAATAAAAATCCAAATAAATAAAGCTCTTCCGCTTTTCCTAAAAAATCCTCTCTCTCATTGGTCCTTTTTCTAGCTTTTAAAAGCACACTTATCTACAATTCTAATTAAAAATAAATTATTTTCTTAAGACCTTATCCACACAAGATTTTCCAATTTAATATTAATAAAAATATAATGTCTAATTATCTTCATCAATATTCATTTAAAATAATTATTTATATTTTTAATTAATTAAATCACTTTTTAATTTACAATATATTTAAATTTAACATTTAACTAATTTATAATTAATTAAAACAATAAGACAACTTTAATTAATCTTATAAAATAAGATTAATTAAATAAACACAAACCATAAATAAAATGAATACTCAACAATCAAACTACACAACAAGGACAAAACTTCAGTCATGACGCCACAACTCACAACATAACGATGGACTTGGGACGGGGATACTCCAAATCAACTCATTTTTTCAACATTTTACCCGTTGGGTTAGTTTAATGCTCGCCCTGTCCTGCCAAAGCAGGTGGAATCGAGACTTATTCCTACAAATCCTGCATCCAAATAAATGTCAAGTAACACATGTATATATATATAATCAAAACCATCATATCATGAGAAATAATTGCAGCGTAGCAAGGCACTCGTAAACGAGTGGTGCTACATTGTCCTCTCACCTAAGCTATACTAACAATTACAATATCAAATATGAAATAATATTCCTAAATTAACTGATCACATCATACCTAATTATTAAACCATTGCATTATAATGTATCACTGAAACCAAATAAACATCATAGAATCACAACATTGACATATATAATATTAAGGAGAAACTATTACATGATAAAATAATCCAAACACCACATAAAGTATCATAAATCATACTAATAATGTCAAATGTAGCAATCAACTAAACTACGCATCTGCACACATCAAGTCGGTGAATTAATCACCATCACAAATCAGTATCACACTAACATACAAAAGTAACAAATAGTAGCAAATAGTATCAGCAACATGGGGGTATTACAAGTCACCCTATGGGGTCGACACCTCAGGTAGGAGGAAGAGCTAGGATAGCCATAGATGGGGGCCAACGCCTTAGGCAATCAGGAGAAGTTGACGCCTAGAGGAAGGGCCAGGATAACCCATGTAGGACTATGCGATGACACTCTCCCCTAGTACCCCTTATGAGTTGCTATCTTTATAAGCCTCTGGAAGTGATTTATTGATGTTATGTTACATGATTTATTGTTGCTATGTTTGGAAAGCGATTTATTGATGTTATGTTGCATGATTTATTGTTGCTATGTTTGGAAAGCAATTTATTGATGATATGTTTTTGATATTGTGTTACGTTTTGGAAGTAGTCTATGGGTTGTTATGCCTTGTGATTTATTGATGATATGCTTATTGGTGTCATGTTATGATGGTATCTATTGATGATATTGTTGCAATTTATATATCCTTATGTTATTGTTGTTGGAGTTATGTCTTGTAATTGTTTTGTTGGACATCCTTGGTCGAGGTCTCTTCCTTGTCATCTCCTAGCACGAGGGGTGGGTTTTTTCTAAAACCCACGTGGTCAAGTGGAACGTGCTCCGCACCCCGTTGGGTTACCCATCAGCGTTCGTTCAGTACAGTGCCATCCAGTTGGAGCTTGAGCCAAAGTTCTCTTGTAGCCAGAAGTTCATGATGTATTTATGATATTCTTTTGTATTGATGTATCATTCCCACATGTATGGGAAGTTATGATGTAAACTCAACTCATGTATATGAACTATGTAATGTATTGAAAATTGATGTAATGTAAAATGTACTTTGTACCCATTTATGGATTACGATATTGATTATGGTCTTATAACATGTGGTGTATTTATATTTATGCATATGTGTGTATGGAGACTCATTGGAGTTGATCTTTTTTATTTAGTCTATCTCTTGTGAATGAGTTAATGTAGTGATCATGATGAGTGTAAAAGTTAGTAAAGTTATTTGGTATTTATGTTATATTTTCGTTATGGGTTAGATTTAAGTATTGTAACCTCGTGTGCCCCAAAGGACTTAGGTGTTTGGAAGTGTATCATGCAATGTAATAATGTATAATGGTATTTTATATGTTTACTTAATATGTTTCCTTGTACAATTTTAAACAAAAAATAAAATTGTGCGCCAATTGTGTCCTTTGGGGTTTGCACGACAGGCATTACAACTTGGTATCAGAGCATAGGTTCGTACATTGGGCACTATGAGCCCATTATGGAACCTTGTGTTTAGCCATCCCGCATTTAGGTTTTCACCCTAATACCATTCTTGTTTATTTGTTCAATTTTTCTTGACCGTGTCGGGTCGATGATGCAGAAACCTGACAAAAAGGATAGGACCCTCGGTGTAGTGCGCAATGCACCGATATCCTTCCTATCGGTGATGCATTAAAGATCCTTGTGATGTCATGTGAGGTGAGCTTGTGTGTAGATATGTTGAATTCATGTTTAAGTTGGTATTTTGCGTTTTGTCTCCTTATTCCATTCTTGTGACCCTTTTTCCCTGGTGATGTGTGTAGGATGGCTGGAGGTCAAAGGTGAGGTCGCGGCAAAAGATGGGGCGGTGGCCGAAGGACTAACCGCTAGGGCACCTCACCGCAACATCCTCATGACACTATACGCAAGGAAGGGCTAGGAACCCAGATAAACCCAGAGCAGTCAGGCACAAAGAAAGTGCAAGTAGGACAACCCCTAGAAGAAATCTCTGACGATGAAACCCTATCACACGCTCTAGTTCGGATCAAGATAGACGAAGGCAGAAATTTTTTTGAATCTAAACTTGTTACTAGGACAAAGAAACCATCCGCAGTCCGAGATTGGCCTTTGGGGTGTGGACCCCATGTCCCCAAATTGTCGAAAGAGGAAGTAGAATGCCTGCGAACACATTGCTCCTCCTCTAAAAAGGTCATAATAGACTTTGATGAGGATCCAAAAGAGTGTCCTCTAGGAGATAGCAAGTAGGCATCCTAGCATTGTGAATCCTTTTAATAATGTACTTGATACTATAAGACTCCACTGGTGCCTATGCACCCCTTTTGTCTAAACTGGTTGACAATGTGAATAATTGGAAAAAGTGATACTCTATTATAATGATTGTGTTATGAAATAAAGAGTTGTGTTTTCTTGAAAGTTGAGGTGTGAAATTTTGGCCTTTTTGGTTGAAAATGTGTGGGAACTTGTGCTAAAAAGTGAATAAAGTAGATTTTATGGTGTGTAAATGGAAAATTTAAACGAAAATATATACTTGTGTGAATAATCATGCTATGATTTTATAGTATTTTGAGGTCAAGATGAAGTTGAATTATTGACACTAATGTGTTATGGCCTATCATAGTTTGTGATGTCCAAATAGTTAGCTTCTTCATTTTTCTTTGTTTCATTTTTCCGTTCCATGCAATAGGAATTTTCTCTTTCTATTTGTGGTTGCAAACGTTTGAGTATTTATTTTACTGCATGATGATGGTCAATGCTGAAATTTGTACTCCATTATAGAATTTGATACTCTAGTCTTATTGTCATTGGTATTGTTTGAAAGTTTCTAAGCTTCGGTGCGTCCTTCTTTCGTTGCTTTTCTGGTCCGTTACTAATAGTCTAAAGCTCATGGTATTTTTTTCTGGCATCAGTAGTAAACCCTTCGACTTTTCTTTGGGATAATTCACCTTGGTATTATGTTTGTGTTCAAAGAATGTAATTTGAGATTGGTATTCAATTTTTGGCTTCTATTCTTGTGTGTCATAACCACGATACTCTGCATTATTATTTGATTTCATTAAGCATATAGTATGCTTTGATGGTCCTTATTGTATCTTAATTTGATGCCTCCTTACTTCTCATCTTGCTGATAACCTTCACTGTATGCATCCTTTCCTTTTAACCGCATAGTCATGATTTGTCATAGTTTTCAATTTCTACCTTGATGCATGTATGTTTATCTGAGTATGGGTAGTTGCTAAATCTGTCAAGAATCCATTTTTCTTCTCAGTGCTTGATGGGGGTTGAAATATATTGCATAACCATGGATAAAATCCCTTGCAGATTTATGCCAGCCTAATGTTTTGTTGAAAATTTTGGAGCCTAACCTGTCTAACCATTGTGGTAAATCCTTCAAAGCATAGTGTTACGTGAAACTTCTAGCTTACTATGTTAAACTTCGCTAGATTTAAATAGCTTATTCTCTTTTGGTTTTGTTGGAGATACTCAGCCTTCAATAGTATATGGTCCCTAGGTGCCACAAGTTTTATGCGCACTTAATGATTAACCATACATGTAATGCATCAAGGAATTGCTTCTATGTGTAGGGGGTGTTGCCCTTAACCCTTAAACCCACATTTTCTCATGGATAGGTTCTCACACTGTGGTCTCCTTGCGCTAATCGTTCTTGCATAGTGATCCCTTGAGTAATCACTGCATATTCATTAGTGTTGAAAATTCAATTCAAATGCTTATGCTTGGAGTTAGCTGAAATTTCATTATGGTTGGAAATTAACTTCTCTCTGCTTGGTTTTCCATTGTATTCGATAATTGTTGAATCTTCTGTGTGTAATGCATGCAACTTTCCACCATAATTGACATTTGTATTTTATGATGCATTCGATTATAGTTGCATTTGTGTCTGTGTTTTCTTCTTTTTCCTAGATTTTCCCTGGTGACTGCAAAGAATGCGTTCAGGTCGATCTAGTTTCATTCCTTCATGGTCATTCTTGTGAAACTAGTCTTTCTTGTGTTTGAGGTGTATTTATCGCAGCCTCTTAATTGTTTTCACTCGTTTCCTTTGAGGGGGTTCATTTTCTCGTTAGGTCGATGTTGCTTGTGTGGTAGTTATCCTCCTTGGTACCACGTTCTCTCCCTTTGCAGTATTGTGTGGGCAAAGAAACTTACCGTGTTGATTATTGCATCAAGTAATATTTTAAATTTGATATGCTAGTTTATATATATATATACGTGTGTTGTCTCTGTATGAATGGTTATAATGAGTTGGAAATTGCAAATTGCTAATAGTATAGATTTGCATATTAGGTGTTGTGATAATAGTAATTAGATGATTAAAAGATATGCTTAAATAAATGATTTAGATTGTCTTTGTTAGTCAATATGCGAGGTATTCCATCATGTTTATGTATTGGTTGCGTAGCTTTATAATTTGATTTTCATTTAGTGATAAGCTCTCCTTCATAGCCATAGAATTCAAGTTGTGTGGTTGTCGGGTAAATGATTAACTTTAATTGATAACAAGTAGTGAGAGCAAGGGAAATGGATTATAATATGCTTTTAATGGGTAGATATACTTTTATACTAATAATAATACTGTGATATATGTTGTATTTTATTAATAAATAGAATAATTTATTTGATAAGGGGAGGCAAGTAGGAAAGAATTAAATTAAGAACTATTCTTACCCTAGTAATTATTTGGTCAGGTAGATAAGTAAATTAGATCGTCCTTGTTGCTAATATTATCATATTGCATCACTGTAAAGAAGTCCCAATTATGTAAGTAACATGGTTGAGACCTGCGTGAGTTGTAGTGACTAGTTCTGTGGGGGCCTAGAGTAACCTAAAATTCAAGTGTTGAGGCTTTAGCAACATGGGAGGATGCCTCTCATATTAGTGAATCTTATCCATATTTATTCACTGGCTTCCAGGAGTAAGCCTAGTTTTAGGGGGGGAGGATGTAATACCCCTCGTATTGCGGTTATGATTGATATTTTTTTATGGTCTTGCTATGTACTTTGAGACTTTGATAATTATTGTTTGCTAGTTAGACTGGTTGATTGGATAGTTTAGACTACTTAATGATCATGATACTATACTTGATGACATGGATATTATGATATTACACTATGGTTTCATTTAATTGGTGATGCTTTTATATAGATGCAGTATTATATTGTGATGCAGTAGATTAGTAATTTTTCATGATGATATGATGTGATCAACATAGTTTAATTTTTGTTGTTGTAGTTGTTAATGTGGTTTTGGTGGGGGGACAGTGTAGCACCACTCGTTTGTGAGCGCCCTGCTATGCTACGATTCCTTCTCATGATGTGTTGTATTTGATTATATATATATATATATATATATATATATATATATATATATATATATATATATATACACAACCTTGTTTGTATGTAGGATTGCAGGAACTAAGCCTCGATTCCACCTGCTTTGGCAGGACAGGGCGAGCATTATAATATCCCAATGGGCATGATATTGAAACAAAGATGACAAGGAAGTCTCCCCATCCCAAGTCTATCAACCCATTGTTGTGTCTAGTGGTATTGTGTGTTCATGACTCTGGTTTATTTCAGTATTGTTTGTGACAATTGTTTATTGTGAGTTTTGTATTTGTGTCATTTAATTATTGTTGTGTTATTGTGTAGAAGGGCGAATCATTAGTATTATGTAATTAAAATAATTAAATAATTGAAATAAGTGTTTTTAGTTAATTATTGGGTTAGCTTTATTAAAATTTAAAAGTGCTAAATTAAAGGTTATGTATTTAATTAGAGATAAATAAATTAATGGCGCAAATAATATTATTTATAATTTGTCATTTTGATAATTTGATGTAAATAGTAAGTTGAGGATAGATAATAGAATAAAATATTTAAATAATTTAAAATGTGTCAACTGTGAGTTGAAATTAATAAAATAGAAATTAAAAATTAAATATTTTAATTAGAATAGAAAAATCAAGAAGAGAATAAAAAGAATCAATGAATGTACAAATTTTGTTTGAAAATTGGTGAGGAAATAGAAAATTTCCCTTTCATTCTAATTTTTGGGGTTTTCAAAAATAGGAGGATATTTTATTTAAAATGAAAAAGAAGAAGTTTTATTCACAAAATTTTTTAGAGAAGCTTCAAAAAAAACTTTGTTCTATAAAAACTTGGTTCCTCTTTCATTTTCTCTGGAAAAGCCCATATTATATACAAAAAATTGGATTGAAAAATTCGATTGAAGCAATTTGTGAAGAAGTTATGTGGAAAGAAAGGGAGATTTGTGAAGAGCCGTGTGGGAAAATCATGAGAGGGCTTCGTCAATCCATCTGAAGCGTAGGACATCAGGTTCTTTTATTTATTTGATCTCTCAACTTGTTTATTAAATCAGTATTGGCAAACATATCTCTTTGAAATATAAATTTGGTTGGGGATGTAGAATAAAATTGCTCTCATTAATTTATTTATTTGTCGGGTATTTGATAAAGGAAAATTATTAATTGTAGTTAATGGAATTATCCTGTATGTCTGTAATTTTATGAGAAATCTTGTTTCTCTCTAGAATATATATATATATATATAAATACTACTACAAAAAATATTTATGTTAATATATATATATATATATTTTTTATGTAGCAGTATTTATATATATAAATATTTTTCTGTAGCAGTATTTAAATATATATATATATATAATTATATATATTTTAATTGAAATTGAAATCGTGGTCGAACTGTATTTTATCGGCGTTGAAAGAAATAGGAAAACATGATTGGAGGGAGGGACATCTGGGTCGTACCTCACCCTCTCCCCATCGTCGTGGCCTAATCCTTCATTTGGACGCTACGTAGTAGCCATAGATAGCTGTACACAACAACCCAAACAACTACTGTGCGTAGCAGTCTTTTGGACTGTTGTACACAGCAGCCCTTTGGACTATTGTGCATAGTCCTTTATAGCCACGCGTTCAGCTTGTGATGCCCTTTAAATTTTTTTTAATATATATGTATATATATATATACATACGTGTATATAGTTATAAACATAGGAATAAATCAGTTCTCTAGATGCTGAAAATAAATTAATCTAGAATATTGTTATTTTAAATTTTATATATATTTGATAATATATATATATATATATATATATATTGATTTTTGTAAATTGGCTATAATTTATTAATTGAAGAAGCCTTACAGTAATTTTATTATCGAAATTATATTCTATAATTTCATCATGAAAATGGAATTAAATTATGTGGTTAGTTTACAAATGGAATGAAATGAATTTTAGTGTTTAGGAAATTGTTTTCATAATAACAAGTGTGGGAATTTATTATGGCTTTTAGTTAATTTTGTGATTGGGTTGTTGGGTTCTTGTAAAATTTGGATTGACTTTTTGCTTATCTTTTGTGTTATCTCTTTTTGCTTTTATCGATGTGGGAACCTAGTATGTCTTAGGAACCTCGTTTAGTGTTAATGTGATCTTTAGACTTCCAGAGGCATGAAGCAATTGCTAAATGATGTTTTATTTATTTTTAATTGTTCTTGTTGTGGCAAGTTGATTGGCATCGTAGTTTTGATTCTTATGGAAGGGTTGTACCAGTTTTAATGAGAATCTAGTTATGTGATTTTGGCAGGATGGGTAATGCCTCGCATGTACTTTAGTTGTGATACTTTGATGCTTTCCTATGTTGGTACAACCCTTGGATTTTGGCTTATGTTTTGGGTCTCTAGGGAGAGTGGATCTTCGTGGGGGCCAACACCTCAGGTAGGAGGAAGAGCCAGGATAACCCACACAAGAGTTAGAGTAAAAAATGATAACTTAATTAAAGAATTTAGGGGGTTGGGTAGTAATAACATTAACAAGATAAGAATGGATGCCTCGTCCACCCGTTAGGGCTTTCACATACTAAGGGTGGGTTGAGAAGGCCATGGTTGGCAAGGTTGTTACCTCGTCCTCATGAGAGGTTAACGGCTCCCCCCAAGTCACCCTATGGGGCCGACGCCTCAAGTAGGAGGAAGAGCCAGGATAACCATAGATGGGGGTCGGCGCCTCAGGCAGTGAAGAGAAGCTAGCACCTAGAGGAAGGGCCAGAATAACCCATGTAGGACTATGTGATGACACTCTCCCCTAGTACCCCTTATGAGTTGCTATCTTTGTAAGCCTCTGCAAGCGATTTATTGATGTTATGTTACATGATTTATTGTTGCTATGTTTGGAAAGTGATTTATTGATGATATGTTTGTGATTATTATGTTACGTTTTGGAAGTAGTCTATGGGTTGTTATGCCTTGTGATTTATTGATGTTATGCTTATTGGTGTCATGTTGTTATGTTGGTATCTACTAATGATATTGTTGCAATTTATATATCTTTATGTTACTGTTGTTGGAGTTATGTCGTGTAATTGTTCTGTTGGACATCCTTGGTCGAGGTCTGTTCCTTGTCATCTCCTAGCACGGGGGGTGGGCTTTTTCTAAAACCCACGTGGTCGGGTGGAACATACTCCGCACCCCGTTGGGTTCCCCATCAACGTTCGTTCAGTACAGTGCCATCCAGTTGGAGCTTGAGCCAGAGTTCTCTTGTAGCCAAAAGTTCATGATGTATTTATGATATTCTTTTGTATTGATGTATCATTCCCACATGTATGGGAAGTTATGATGTAAACTCAACTCATGTATATGAACTATGTAATGTATTGAAAATTGATGTAATGTAAAATGTACTTTGTACCCATTTATGGCTTACGATATTGATTATGGTCTTATAACATGTGGTGTATTTATATTTATGCATATGTGTGTATGGAGACTCATTGGAGTTAATCTTGTTTATTTAGTCTATCTCTTGTGAATGAGTTAATGTAGTGATCATGATGAGTGTAAAAGTTAGTTAAGTTATTTGGTATTTATGTTATCTTTTCGTTATGGGTTAGATTTAAGTATTGTAACCTCGTGTGCCCCAAAGGACTTAGGTGTTTGGAAGTGTATCATGCAATGTAATAATGTATAATGGTATTTTATATGTTTACTTAATATGTTACCTTGTACAATTTTTTATTTATTTTTTTGTGCGTCAATAGTGTGCTTTGGGGTTTGCACGATGGGCGTTACAACCTTAATCAAAGACATAGTAGAATAGTGCTATGACCTTGTAAGATTTTAGATAATTGAACAAAACCTCTACACAAGAATAAATTCCTTTAAGTTATTTATTGATCTATATGTTCAAATAAATGAATTAGATTTCTAACATGCTAGACCAATTGTAGCCCTCTCTAGCTATGCCTATGAGTCCAATTTTAGTTTACTTGTGTTCATTCTTATATGTAATATTTGAAGTTAGTAAAAAGTAGATGTTGGAGTGGTTGAGTAGAGGATGCTCCTACATTGTTTAAATGGTTAGAGTTTTGCACCATCAAACTACTTAGGAAGTTGATAATAGCCACACAACTCACCTATACCCTTCCAAATTTGTGTACCTATTATGAAGGTGAATGAGTGGAAAATCAAACCGAATACTTGGGTTTGTCCTTTCATAAAATTATTATGCACTCTAAGGATAAATTGGTAATATTTGTACTTATGTATGTTGATTTTCAACTTTAAAGTGGTATTGATTAATGTTGCTTCCTACAATGATCTAATAACTAAGCCCTTACAACTATGATCCAGAGATTGGACATCTAACCTGAATAGTTATCTCAATCATCATGAAGGTGCATTTAACTTGTCAACCTAGGGATGTGAACTTGAAATGGGTTAGCACAGTATGTGCACCAAGGATCCAAAGTAGCCATATTCATCCTACAGCTAAGAAAGACAAAATACTGAAAGTAAATTGCTTGGAAAGAAATAGCATAAGCAATGAGCATCAACCAACAACTATACTAAGATGAAATGCATGACATAAATGAAAATTTGAGTGAACAAATAGGAAACTACTCTATTTTCTTTGGCTATAGGAATAGTCACAAAATGAAATTCTAGTGGTTGGAGGAATAGTCAGTGCCAGATTCTTAACTAATTACTGAACAAAAGTTAATGACTAAGCTAAAGGATGGAATGCTCACCAAGTGGGCCCTCGTGGATGAGTATTCCTTAAGACAAATGTAAAATCATATGTACAAACTTATAAATTCATATTATTCATTGAAAAACAACAGTACAATGGAGCAACCTAACTGTATTGCTTGAAAAACTAAGAATGTGAGTACATCATCAGATTAAGCAACCTCTTTTGAAGGAGCATCTAAGTCTTATTTATAGGAAGAAAAGCTACTAACTAATCACATAGCAAGGCGGTCAACTCCAATAGATTAGGAGGATGCCACGTTAGGGAAAGCATAGAAAGTAGAGAGGTGGTTACACATGTGCGAAATTTGGTCATGCATGTTTTCCTTAACGCAGATTTAGCACAACAGTAACGCCTATATTCACTCAACAGAAAATTAAGACCATTTACAAGGTGGTTACAATTTTGATTTGAATGAGGAATCTTCTATCATCGAGAGTCTTCCCTCCATTGACCTTCGAGTGATCACCTTGTTCACCGTTATGGCGAATGACTAGCTGGCAGATTCTTCTTCAATTTTGTAGGCTACTAATTATATTTGCAAAACAATATTAGTATGCACAACAATTGCATATCCATAACTATCTTAAAGTAGCATTTGTTAATCCACATGTAACATCAACAAAGATAGTTCTTATAGCATGCCAATGTCATTAAAGATTGTAAAAATAAGCTTAGGCCCAATGTCTATGGTTTTGAGGAAATATTATAAAAAGATCAACATCCAAACATCAAAGTCTATGAAAACTACGGAAAATAGACAGTAAACTTCTATCAAAATTGAGTCATAAACTAGACTCATCACTCCCCCCAACCTAAGACTTTGTTGGTCCTCCAACAGAAGAATAAGGGTTGTTCCTTTGCTTTGTTAATGCCCTAAAGTTTGCAATTGCCAGCTATCCCACATCAGTTTCTGCAGTTTCTGAATTATGGTCCCAATAGAATTCTTGTTGTTTGTCCAATTTGCTCCATCTATGTCTCTCTGTAGCTATATCATACTGGTAAAACTTGAAATTTGACACAGGTCGCAATAGAATAGGTGGCTGAAAAGTTAGTGGGAGCCAAAATTGTTTCTTTGTCCTTCCAATATGTATATATCTATCAACTCTCTTAAGTGTTGCAACATATTTTTGCATAGAGTGAGGCTCAGCTTGTTTTAACTCATCAGTTAGGTTGTTCCACCTTTGTGACAGGTATCCCATCACAGATTCTCCTTTGGTTTTTACTACCTTCTCATATTCTTTATAAACTTCCTCTCTCTCAAACAGGATCCTATTGCCATAGCTTCATCTATAAAGAATTATGTGCCAATCCATGAAAATGTCCCCTAGATTTCTAGATTCAACCTTGAGAGACAGGGGAGTGTTGAATTATATTTGCCTATAAACCCTGAACTCTTTTCCCCAACTAATCTCATTTTCTATCCAAGACATGAATGCCCTTAATTGGACATCCCCAACATACAACAATGGATTCCAATCATGGTCTTAGGTCACAACATAATTATGCAAATAGAAATCACACAACAAATTCTTCATTTTAGGAGGAGCAATCTGATAAGCATTCAAAAATTCAAGAGGAGTTTCAATAGAAGGATTCAAACCTGAAACAATCCTTGATAGTTTAAAAGAAAGATGCTTCTCCTTCAAATATAGGGCATAGACTCTTGGAAGAGTCTTGCACTCTAATATATGAGGTACTAGAGCTACCATATTATCCACTCTCTCTTTTAAAGCAGCAATTTCTACACTCTTATCTTCAATTTCTTTATCTCTCTTTTGAATTTCCTTCTTCAACCTGTGTTTCTCCTCCTTCCATTCTTCTTCCCTCCTCTGTATCTCTTTCCATAAATTCATAGCTACCATGTGCATTGAAAAATTAGAGGGCCTATGTATTCCCACCAAAAAAATTCCTGGCACTGTTGCTTGCTCTTGCTGTAGGAACTCTTGTTTTTTCTCTTGCTACAGGAGCTCCTGATTTTCTTCAAACTCTTTACTTTCAACTTGTTCAACGATATCAACAAGATCTGCCAACGCTATGTTTGCTGCCTCCTCAAATATGTCCTCCTCGACATTTACCTGCCCCATTGGGGCCTCTGTGTCCTCTTGTGATGTTTCTCTAGTCCTAGGGCTTCCTTGTAGAGACACACCAAAGGCTAGCCCAACCGGTCTTGATTTTCTAGGAGGGCTCTCATGTTCTTCTTCGATTGTAGGAAGAAAAGTGTCAGCCTTCCATTTCTTAGAGCTTGGCACTTTCTTCCCTGCAGTTTACTTTTTAGCTTTACCCTTCCTTATTTCTACCTCTTTCTTATGTGCCCTAGTTCGAATCAGTATGACAAGAGGAACATCATCATCAGAATTTGAAGAGGAACTTTCTTTTTCTGAATGCTCTGCCTCAAAAGAACCAATCTCTATGGTTTGTTCAGCTGCAGGAGGGTTTGCACAAGGGCCTGTGCCAGAAGTTGAAGCACCAAGAGTAGCTTCAGTCGTGTTGAATCTTCTGCTAGCCCTACAAGGTTGAGGAAAAACCCTAGGTCGCAAATGCTCAGGTCTAATTTGATCAACATTTAAGAATTCTTCCCAAGTTATGTCAGAAACATCATGCAGAGACTTCTCAACTAACAATTTGATCAAACAATGGTGGGAAACAAAATTATCCCTACCTTTTTGGGTCTCGGCCACCATGATTGAGAGAAGGTGGTATAACACGTTTGGCACATTCATTCTTCTCCTATGCCTCATATGATTCAGAAGTTTAAAGTGCACAGAGTGTAGGTTCGACTGATGACCTTCGCAAGTAATGTACTTCACAACATGAACAACTACTTGCTTCCATGGCTCGAGCAGAGAGGTTTTTTTTGCACCTTGTTTGTCCACACTCAATGGGGGGTCACCAAGTTCTATAAATTCAACCCTAGCTGACCTAGCGTCTTTGGAAGTAGGGTAATTTTCACCGTCGGAAAGCAACCCTGTAACTTCTGCAATTATTTCTTCAGTAGGCATTACTTCTAACCATTTTACCATGGCCTTCCCCTCAGAAAATGTCTGGGAAAATTCCAACGCAACATCTTCATTAAAATCATTCAACTTCAAGAAATAATCTAACCACCCACAATTTCTAAACTCGGCCTGGCTAGGTGCATCCTGCAGTAATGCGTCATGAACTGTGGGTTGATTCTTGATTAACCCACCTCCCATTGTTCAATTGTCTACAATCAAACAATCGCTCTGCAAAGTTTCTCTTCCTGCAATCTTCATCTAAAAGCTACACTTCTCTTTCCTGCAACGCCATGAAATTTCCAATGCCAACATTCTCTGAATTTTACCTTTTTTGGCTTAAGATTATGACAGGAGTAATAAATGATGGCTATGATTGAGAAAAATGGTGATAGTTGATATCACCTCACCAATGCGAGTCACCATCTCACTCATAATTCAAATTGGATCAATTTAAACTTTGCTAACCTGAACCAATATGGAAAAACATGTGGACATAGTATTCACACTTCCCCCCAACCTAAATTTGAGCATGTGTCCTCACATGCTTGATAGTTATGAAAATTGACAGGGTAGGGAATAATGACATGCTATGGAGAACGTCTATATTAATTTACAGGAATTAAATGAATGTACTAAAAGACAATTAAGAGATAACAACTCGATGTGCACGTACCTAGATTCTTGGAAGATCTATTACGAAGATTATGGAGAAAGTACCCGTCACCTTTTGAGAGGTCAATTGAGCAATTAATGAAAGTGGAGTGGAATGGAGTAAATTGATGATGGAATGAAGTGAAATGATGGAGGTGTGATGAAAGAAAGAAAGGTGGAGATGGATGGGCGGATGGGTGAAGAAATGGACCTCCACAGAAGTGGAAGCCTTTATTATGACAAATTGTGTACCTTAGTTAGCTAGAAGGAGGGACACTAGGTCCACTTCCTTCAGCTGTAGGAAGTTTGGGTGTTGCATGCTGAGTGAATTGTTGTAGGAATTCCTCCTTGGAAGTTGGCTTGTGATACAATTTGAGGCGATGGCCATTGAAAAATAGCCTAAATATGACAGGTTCAATGATGGTGATTTGAACAACACCATTGGGGAATACTTTAGCAACCTCATACGGTCCTAGCACATGTCTGCAATTTTCTTGAATTATCTTGATACCTTTAGTCATAGAATAGTGCCTAATCTCCTAGCTAGAATGTCTTCTCCTTGATGAATTTGTCATGCCACTTTATTCTTTGATTTTGCACTACCTCTGTATGATGCAAGGCTACCTTCCTCATTTCATCCAATGCATTGAGTTGCATGATTCTGTCTCTTTGTGCTTCAAAGATATCCATCCCCAAGTCTATTGCAATTCTAAGAGTCTTATGCTCAAATTCAATGGGCATCATAGTTGTCCTTCCATACAACAACTCAAAAGGAGTGAAGCCTGTTGTTATTTTCCAAGTTGTCCTATAGGCCTAGATAGCTTCAGGCAGCCTGTTTGCCCAATCCTTCTTATGAACAACCACTGTTTTGGTCAGAATTGCTTCAATTTCCCTGTTAGCCACCTCAACTTGGTCATTGGCTTGAGGGTGATAAGGAGTGGACTTCCTATGCCTTATGTTGTACTCATTGACCAGTGCTGCAACAAGGGTTGAGGTGAATTGAGCTCCTTGATCAGTCACTATCTCTCTTGGAACCCCATACTGTGTGAAAATATCCTCATAAAGAAATTCAATAACCTTATTATCTCTTGCATGCTTCATGGCCTTAACTTCTACCCATTTGGTTACATAATTAGTGCATACTATGATATAGGACTTACCATTTGATGGAGGATCAATGGGTCCTACAAAGTCCAATCCCCACTTGTCAAATGGAGTGATTACTAGCTGAGGGTAAAGGGGCATCTCATCAGATTTGGTTGGTCTACCCATCCTTTGACATCTATCACACTTTCTCGTATATCTCTTGACATGTCCTCTTGGCTGCAAAATGTCCTCCACATGGTTCATTGTGGCATGCATGTAGAATATCATATGTCTCATATTCCCTCACACATCTCCTCATGACATGGTATGGAACAATGTAAAACAAACATCCTACAATCCATGAAAAAGGAAAGGAATTTTCAATGAGAACCCTTCTTTCTTTTGGAGAGAAGTGGGGAGGAACTCTCCCCGTGACCAGATAGTTACCTATGTCAGCATACCAGGGTGCTTGCACATTGATGGAAAATAAGTTCTCATCAAGGAAAGAGTCATCTATGACTTGATTATCTTTTGATATAGTCAGCCTTGAAAGAAATTTTGGAACAACATTGGCCTTCCCTGGTTTATCTACAATGGTTATGTCAAACTCCTGCATCAACAATAACCATCTTGCTAACCTACCTGATATCAGAGGTTTATTCATGAGATACCTAATGGCTGCATGATCTGTGTGCACAAAGATTTGGTAGCCTATTATGTAGTGTCTAAATTTGTTTAGGGCATAGATCACCGCCAACATTTCCTTTTCTATCACTATATAGTTGAATTTACCTCCTTGCATGTTTTTGTTGACTAAATAAATAGCATTTTCAATAGCTCCTTTTTTCCCTAAGACTCCTCCTATGGCATAGTCTAATGCATCTGTATGGATGTGGAAAGGAAGCTCCCAATTAGGACCTTTGAGTATAGGAGCATGAGTCAAAGCTACCTTCAAATCAGAAAATTCCTTGTCATAGTCTTTTGTCCACTGAAACTCAACATCTTTAGTGAGAAGAGTATATAATGGTGTTGCTATTTGGCTAAAATCCTTGATGAAACACCTGTAGTAGCCTGCATGGCCCAAGAAACTCCTAACATATTTTTCTTTTGCACGTATAGGAAGGTTAGTGATCACCTCAATCTTTACAAGATTTACTTGAATTCCTTTGTGAGAGATGTAGTGGCCAAGGACTACACCTTCTTGCATCATCATGAAGCACTTTTCACTATTTAGAGATAGATTGTGTTCTTCACATCTCTTTAAGACTCTCCTAAGATTCTCCAATGCTTCATTAAAATCAGTACCATAGGTGGTAAAATCATCCATATAAATTTCCATGCAATCATGAGAGATGCCTGAAAATATGCTAATGACTACCCTCTGAAAGGTTGCAGGTGCATTGCATAGGCCAAATGGAAGTACTGAGTAGGCATAGGTCCCCCATGAATAGGTAAATATGTTCTTCTCCTGGTCCTCAAGTGCAATTTGGATCTAGTTATACCCACTCAATCCATCTAGAAAAGAAAAGTATTGATTTCCTGCAAGTGAGTCCAAAACTTGATCTATGAAAGGTAAGGGAAAATGGTCTATTTTGGTGGCAGCATTGAGTTCTTTGTCATCAGCACAAACTCGCCACTTCCCTCCCTTTTTGGGCACAATCACCAATGGAGACACCCACTGGCTATCTAAAATAGGGTAGATGAATCTTGCATCCAACAATTTATGTAATTCTCCTTTTACAATTTCTCTTAATGCAGGGTTAATTCTTCTTTGTGGTTGCCTCACTGGTGTACAATCATCTCTTATGTAAATTCTATGAGTGCAAAGATTAGGGTCTAATCCCTCCATATCATGATAGTCCCATACAAATGCATGTTGGTGGGTTCTCAGTAAGTTTGTTAATGACAACTGTTGTTCTTCACTCAATTTACTGTTGATGTGCAAATATTTTCTTTCTGTCATAGTTTGCACTTGTGTAGTTATCTCTACCATAGCTATTTCACTAATGCTAGGTGTATCTCTAGAAATTTATGTTTGATTAGGTTAGAATTGCTAAATCTTAAAATCCAAAGAGATAATGGAGTGCAAAGGAGAAAACATGAAAATAAATAAAACAAAGTTACCCAAATCTTCAATCTCCATGGTTGACCTCCATTACACCTTCTAGCTTGCTGCAAGTTGAAGAGTGCCCTCAAATTCTTCGAGCAACTTAAGACTATGCCATGTCCTACACAAGTGTTGAAGGATTTTACTATGCAAAGATGACTCTAAGTGCCTAAGAGAAGTTTTAATTATGCATGAAAATATGTTGTGAAAATGAAGATCAAAAGTTCGCCTGAATGCTTGAGAGAGAGAGGAAGCAAATGAATTCGAAATTGCCATTTTATAAGAAAAGGCAATTTCGAATGGACGGATGAGATTAATCTTCTAGAAAGATTCCAAGATTAATGGTCCATAATTGATGCACCAAGAATATGCTATTCTTGGAGGAATCATAACAGGAAGACATGCAAAGACATGCAGGTTATGACAGACATGCAGACTATGACAGGAAATGAATGTTATGACAGGGGATTATGACAGGGCATCTTTGACCAAGTGGTGCATAAATAATTTATTTTAAACTATTTATTCGAAAATGGAGGAAATGGACACGTGGAAAATAAATAATTTATTCAAATAATTTATTTGAAAATGGAGGAAATGGACAAGTGGAAAATAAATAATTTATTTATTTGGAGAAAATGAAAAGAGGAGCATTTAATTAAATTTATTAATTTAATTAAATGGAGAGATGAAAATTAGACCTTAAATAATTAATTTAGATTCACTATTTAATTAGGGGAGGTGGCATGGGATAGTTAAATGATTTTAATAATCGTTTAACTATGGAAGAATTAAAGGACCATGAATAGATAAATAATTAATGGTAATTATTTAACTATAGATGAAAGATGACAAAATAATTAAATAAATAATAATTTATTTAACTATTGAAGAAGTGGAAGAAATTAGTGACGCAATTAGTTTATTTAATCGATCAGGATAGAATAAATAGACATGAATTAATTAAATAATTAAAATTATTTAATTAATAAATGAAAATGGACCGGATAACATAATTAAGTATCTTAATTATGCTAGGACGAAAGTGGCGAGAAATGGAGCTTTCAGGCCTAGGTCAATTTTCAGTGTCTACATTTTGCCCCTCTTTGTCATAATGCGACCTGTTGCATTGTGACAAGGACAAATAAGTCAAAAATATGCCTCAGTGCAAAATAAGATAAGGAAGAATGACGAGGAGGGTTACGGTATGCCCCCTTGAGAGGACAGACGGGTTCCAAGAACACAGGTGTGCTCTTGAAATTGATGAGAAGACTAGAATATGAAGAGATAAAAAAAATGTCAGTGCCAAAGATATGGATGATGATATGGATGCAATGCCTATATGAGATGGGCGAGGGAAGATGACAAAACAGAAGGAGACGCATGTTAGTAAGATGAAAAAGATCCTTCAACACATTGCCATAGGACTACTAATTGTTGCTCTTAATCATCATTGGGAAAATTATCGTGATGGCCAACAAACACCATGATATGACGTAAATCAAGGTGTGCAAGGTCATACCATCACTTGACATAAATAGTCATAAACAAGGATGATCATGACTCATACAAAAAGGCACATTTGCCCTAGTCTTTTTGTCATAACCAACCGCAAGCAGAAAAAGACAAGAAGGACAAATCATGAAATGTCGTTGCTTCTCTAAATCCTATTTCTAGGACATCCTCGAGAAACTAACAACATGATTACCAAAAAGGACAAAATATAGCCAAAACCATCATCATGATACGTCACTGCTTTTCTAAATCCTGAAGTCAGGACATCGCTGAGAAACTAGTAACATGAGTATCAAAAGACAAGACAAACGTCATGATAAGTCGCTACTTCTCTAAATTCTATTGTCGGGATCTTGCTGAAAAACTAGTAACATGATGAAAAATCAACAGACAAGTGCCAAGTGTTTTCCAAGTGTTTTAATGTCGAGATGTTTGGTTTGATGTCTAGATGCCAGGGTGTCAAGGCTTTGACGATGCCAAGATGACGAGTGTCGAAGATTGCCAAATTCAGGAAGGACACATCCTGAATAATGTTGATGTCAAGAGGAGAAACCCCCAAAAGTCAAGAGGATCTCTCAAAATGCCAGGTGACAGTGACGATGCCTAGGAAGGACACATCTTAAGGCATAAATGATAGGGGTTGTTCTTCAGAAGGACACATCTGAAAGAACATTGATGTCAAGAGAAGTGATCCTTAAATGTCAAGAGGATTGCTCAAAATGTCGGATGACAATGACGATGCCTGGGAAGGACACATCCTAGGGCATGATTAAATGACGGGCTACCCTTCAGAAGGACACATCTGAAGAGTGAGCAAGATTTAACTGGCTTGACTAAGTTTGACTGAGATTGACCGATTTTGATATGCCAAGATGATTGTCATGTTCTGTTGACAGATTGTCGAAGTTCACTTGGGTAGATTGTTCGTTCAAATTTAAAGACTATTTCATGTGTGTGCGAAAATTGTGCAATGAACCCTAATGGATTGACCTAGTGCGGCCTTGGGGGGCCATCGATAGATGGCCTTGCCTACGTCATGCCCTCAGAGACCTCATAGTTCGACATGACCAAAGACTTTGTCTCGTTGACGAAAGATTGAGTCATGATTTATTTTGACAAACCTAATAGGACTAACCTAATGTCTCGGGGGCTCGAAGATGAACCTTGCCTATGTAGCAAATGCACAGAGACAACGTAGTTCAACAATGACAAAGACTAATCAAGACTTGAATTGACGTGACTATGTTGACTGACATGACTCCGTTTTTGAAGTTTTGTGTTTTCTTCAGGACGTTTTTCAATTTTAAGGTCTTTTTTCATGAGAATTTTAGATTTTTAGGTCTTTTTTTAGGACATTTTTCGATTTTTAGGTCTTTTTTCAAGGCATTTTTCAATTTTTAGGTCTTTTTTTAGGACATTTTTCAATTTTTAGGCCTTTTTTTAGGACATTTTTTTATTTTTAGGATCACGTGCGGTACCCACTGCAGTCTCATGATAAAATTTTTCCCCTAGTCAAGTTGAGAATGAGCCAAGCAAAATGGAATGTGAAGAAAAGGCATGATTAGCATGGACAGTTGACAGTATGCAAGACTTGATTTTAACCATTGTCAACCATGGACGGAAATGTCATGATGTTAGGGTAAAGAGTTATGACAAATGTTGGAAAAGAGTATGTTTATTAGGGACAAAGGTAGATAGAGTGATAGTAGATGGCACAACAATGACTGACTACACATGGCGCCTATTTGTCATGTTTTCACCATGGTACTTATCCAAAGCGCCTATTTACTAGGTTTTCACTATTGGACGAATTATTTCTCTTTATTTTTGTCTCTTTTTTTTTGGTGTCACCAAGATGCCTGTTTGCCAGGTTTTCATCAAGGTGACGATTTTTTTGATTTTCCATTTTTTTTGTATTTTTTTTGTTTTTCGAATAGGCTTTCCGACGCTATGCATAGAATTTGCGCAAATGTAGACTGTTGATTGGATCTATCAACTGTTCACCTTCAGGAGTAGCTAACTGATATGCTCCAGAACCAAATGATGCTATGTTGATGTAAGGGCCCAGCCAATTAGGCTCAAATTTTCCTGGCTTTTCTCTATCTGACTAATTCTTGGGATTCTGCATGAAAACTAGGTTGCCAATGTCAAAATTTCGAGTCATCACCCTTTTGTTATGATGGAAATGTCATGATGTTAGGGTAAAGAGTTATGAAAAATGTTGGAAAAGAGTATGTTTATTAGGGACAAAGGTAGATAGAGTGATAGTAGATGGCACAACAATGACTGACTACACATGGCGCCTATTTGTCATGTTTTCACCATGGTACTTATCCAAAGCGCCTATTTACTAGGTTTTCACTATTGGACGAATTATTTCTCTTTATTTTTGTCTCTTTTTTTTTGGTGTCACCAAGATGCCTGTTTGCCAGGTTTTCATCAAGGTGACGATTTTTTTGATTTTCCATTTTTTTTGTATTTTTTTTGTTTTTCGAATAGGCTTTCCGACGCTATGCATAGAATTTGCGCAAATGTAGACTGTTGATTGGATCTATCAACTGTTCACCTTCAGGAGTAGCTAACTGATATGCTCCAGAACCAAATGATGCTATGTTGATGTAAGGGCCCAGCCAATTAGGCTCAAATTTTCCTGGCTTTTCTCTATCTGACTAATTCTTGGGATTCTGCATGAAAACTAGGTTGCCAATGTCAAAATTTTGAGTCGTCACCCTTTTGTTATAACTTCTGCAAAGACAATTTTGGTATGCTTGTAAATGATTCAATGCATTGTGTCTACGTTCATCTAGCATTTCTAACTCATGCGGTCTTGACTGTCTGTATTCTTCATCAGTGATGAGGCCATTCATGGAGACTCGCAAAGATGGAATTTCAACCTCTATGGGCAAGATGGCTTCGGCTCCAAAGATAAGGGCAAAAGGAGTGGCACCGGTGGAAGTATGGATACTCGTGTGGTATGCCCACAAAACAGGGTTGAGTTGGATGTTCCAGTCACGGCTAGTGTCATTGACAGTCTTTTTGAGGAGTTTGATAATGGTTTTATTAGATGCCTCAGCTTCACCATTTCCTTGTGGATAGTAAGGCGTGGAAAAGCGATGGCTAATATGGAAACGTTGGCATAATTCATGGACCTCCTAATTTTTGAAGGGACGACCATTATCTGTGATGATGGATTGTGGACTGCCATACCTACAAATGATATAATTGAGGATGAACTTGGAGATTTGTTTGCTAGAAATGTAAGTGAGCGGAATGGCCTCGATCCACTTAGTAAAATACTCAGTAGTAGTGATAATGAATTTATGCCCATTGGAGGATGTAGGATGAATCTTGCCCACGAGATCAATTCCCGATTGTGTAAAAGGCCAAGGAGAAGTGATCGGCCTCAACTCTAGTGCTGGAGCATGAATTAAATCACTATGAATCTAACATTGGCAACATGTTCTTACAAATTCCAGTGCATCATTTTCTAGTGTCGGCCAATAGTACCCAAGTCTCGTAATCTTTTTAGCCAAGGTCGGGCCACTCGAATGGGACCCACATATACCCTCATGCACTTCCCGTAAGGTCATTTTTGCTTCATTAGTGTTGAGACAACAAAGAAGGGTATTGTCAAAGCTACGGCGATAAAGGGTGTCGCTAAGGATGGTATAACGTGCAGCTTTGCGAATAAAGGACTTCCTTTGGTTATTGGAAAATTTTTGGGGAAGGATCTGTGAATGAAGGTAGTCAAAAATTTCCTTATACTAGGGGGAATTGGAACCAACAAGCTCAAAAACCATTTCTGATTCGGAGACATCATAAGCCGAAACCAATAACTACTCAACCAAAAACTCAAACTGTGGGACATTGCTAGGAATATCAAGCAAAGATCCAATAGTTGCCATAGCATCAGCAGCCTTATTCTGTGTTCTTGGAATCAATTCAAAGGATAGTCTATGAAAATATGTCAGGAAACTATCAACCATTCATTTATAAGGCATTAGCTTCTCATCTTTGGTTTCATATTCATCATTGACTTGGTTTATAACTAGCTAAGAATCGCCGAGGACCTGCAAATTCTTGATTTTCCACCTGATAGCCATTCGAAGCCCTGTAATTAGTGCTTCATACTCTACCATGTTATTAGTGCATGGACATGCAATGTGGAATGACCTTGGGATGGAATCTCCTTGTGGAGTAATGAATAGTATTCCAGCTCCTGAGCCATGATTAGTGTGAGATCCATCAAAGTATAATTGCCAAGGTTGTTGGGACTCTGCATGAAATACGAACTCATTTGGAAATTATGTTGTAAGAGGATGATTATCTGGTATTGGTGGGTCTGCAAGTTGGTCTGCTATTACTTGTCCTTTGATGGCTTTCCGTTCAACATATTGAATATCATATTCACTAAGGATTGTGACCCATTTTGCTAAACGTCTCGTCAATGCTGCTCTACTCAAGAGGTACTTCAAGGGATCAATCTTGGCTACCAAGTGTGTCTTATGGTTTAACATATAATGCCTTAATTTTTGGATTTCGAGTACAACTGCTAAACAAGCACGTTCAATAGGTGTGTAATTTAACTCATATCCCACTAGTGTTCGACTGATATAATATATGGCCCTTTCTTTTTCTTCATAGTCATTTTGTGCTAGTAATGCCCCCAGTGCTGAAGTAGTTGCAGAGATGTACAAAATTAATGGTTTTCCTTGGATAGGAGGCATGAGAACTGGAGGTGACAATAAATACTATTTGATCTGGTTGAATGCTTCCTGACACTTATCTGTCCACACAAAGGGGATCCCTTTGCGTAGAAGATACTGGAATGGTTGACATCTATCTGCGAGTTGAGCAATAAACCGTCTGATAGATTGAAGTCTACCTTGTAGCATTCTTAGGTCACTGATTCCCTTAGGAGGAGGCATATCCAATATAGCTTTGACTTTAGCGGGATCAACTTCAATGCCTATACGGGAGACTATGTATCCCAATAACTTGCCTGATGCTACACCAAAACCACACTTTTTTGGGTTTAACTGGACCTTATACTATTCCAACCTCCTAAAAACTTTGTCCAATACTGAAAGGTGGTCTTTTCTTGTCAATTACTTTTCCAAAAGTTCATCTACATAGTCCTCCATTAATGTGTGTATCATGTCGTGGAATATTGTTGTCATTGCCCTTTGATATGCAGCGCCTGCATTTTTAAGACCAAACGGCATTACAGTCCAATAGTATGTACCCCAAGGGCATGTGAAAGCAATTTTGTGTTGATCTTCAGGGGAAATACGAATCTGATTATAACCCGAGAAACCATCCATAAGGGATAACATCTCATATTCAGCTATAAGGTCCACAATGATGCCAATGTTCGGCAAAGGAAAATCATCTTTAGGACATGCTTTATTGAGGTCTTGGAAGTCTGTGCATATACGAATCTATCCAGTATACTTAGTGACAGGTACGAGGTTGGATATCCACTCAGCATAGTCAATTGATTTGATAAAACCCACATCCAACAACTTTTTGAGATCAGCTTTAACCAACAATGCCACTTGCGGGTGCATTTTTCTTAGCTTTTGTTTTACTAGCTTGGCATCTGGAAATAATGGCAAGTGATGCAATACTAACTTAGGATCTAATCCCAGCATGTTGGCATAAGACCATGCGAATTTTACCTTGCATTTCGAGAAGAACTTTTGAAATTCTGGGTGTTCAACTTCTCTCAATGATGTCGCAAAGAGAACCATTTTGGGGTCTTCCACAGTAGCTATATTAACTGGTATGGTGTCTTCTACAAGCATTGCTAATTTTTCTCTGTCTACAGGGAGAAAGTCCAATCCTCCACCCTTAGGTGCCTCAGGGAGGTTTTCACCCTCAGATACGTCCTTTATTTTTACTATTTTGTTGTCAGAAGGTGCCTTTCGGTTTTCACCTAGAGACGTGTCATTTTTTGTTTTATTTTTCTTTTTAATTTTACGACTAGAGGATGGCGCAATCTCCCCGAAATAAGCAACACAATCCAAGTCAATGGCAAATCCAGCTTTGTGATCCCCTTTTGGAATGCCCTCACGTAGTCTTAGAAATTTTGCTAAAGCCTCATCATTTTGAAAAGTGTCCATTACTAGTGGGCCTTGTTGGTTCCAGTCAATTAGGTCAAGGTAAACTAAGGATATTCCATCATCAGCATTTGCAAATTGAGGAGATGATGCAGAGAGCATGCAAATGGATGTCAAGACGTTAAAAATGAAATATTCATCATTTGGCTCTATGTCAGATTCTATCCAGTATTCTCCTTTGCTTGTTTCATATTCACCAATGAAATAAGGGACAAAGGGAGTAGCATTAGAGTCAGGATAAGTAGTGGCAAGTGATGCTTCAGGTGGTTCCAAATGATTGTCATGAATTTGGGATGACTGGGCTAGTATGTCGGGGCTAGGACAAATGGGAATAGAATATGATCTAGACTTGACATCATTTGGTGTTGTATCGATCTTAAACATTTTCCAGAATTGTTCCTCAAATGTAGGCTCGCTAGGTTCAAGGAATAATTCATCAAGGCAGCAGCCACTTAAGGATCGCTGAGAGCGAAATTCCCATTCGTGAGAGTCAGTTCCAAAGGAGGTGTCCTCAGTTGTCTCAACACAGTCTGAAGCATACACTAACTCACATGGAAGCACATTAGTACTTGGATCGCTAGATTCTCATGGACCTAACCCTAACCCAAGATGTTTTGGTCTTTCTGAAACTGATAGTGGCTCACGCCTTCCATTTTTATCCTTTCCAAGACCACTTTTTCCATCATAACCTTTTGCTTTTATCATGTTGTATCCTTTTCCATATATTGTTACTGGCAAGGGAGTTAAGTCTTGTGGTTCTCTATAAATCCAGGATAGTATATCATCTATGTCCTCTTGACTCATTTCACCCCACTTTATGAAAACTGTTTTTGGAGGAACCTCGAAAGTTTCCTTTACCTGTGTCCTAAAGCAAGGTTTTCCATAGACCTGGGGAGACTTGGGCATCTTGGTTATGCAATAGGTCATATTCAGCTTGTACTCTCCACATCCTTGATCCTGAATTTGGAACCTCAGGTCGACGCTTGGGGTGATACAGGAAGTGGAAGGTGTTATGGAGATGGTTATGGTGGTGGAAGAAGCAGAAGCGGATGTGGTCGGTGAAGAGGCAGGAGATTTTACAAGTGCTGAGGGATCAATGAATTTGGAAGACAAAGACGTCAGAGCTTCCCTATTGATAGGGACTTGATGTTCTGAGACACCCCGTAAGTTGGTACAATATTGGAATGGATCAGGGTCTCCATATATAGTTATCTCGGTTCCTTCAAAAGGAAACTTCAAGCACTGGTGATATGTGGAGGGAATGGCTTTCAAAGCATGGATCCAAGGTCGACTGAGTAAAATGTTGTATGGTAGGTCCAAATCTAGAACTTGACAAGTGGTGTCAACAATGACTGGCCCAATCTGAACTGGGAGTGTAATTACGCCCCGAGAGGAACGTTCTTCATCATCATATGCCTTGATAACAATGTTTCTTGTAGCGTTTACGCAAGCATCAGAAAAGCCTAATGCCTTGACCAATTTTAAGGAACATATATTTAGTCTTGCTTCGCCATCTACTAAGACTTGTCTGACCTTATGTTTATGAACAAAGACTTCGATATGAAGGGCATCATTATGGTTTGATTTGGATGACGAATAGTCTTGGTTAGAAAAGGTGATATTGTGGGGTGTCATGAGATATCCTACCATGGCTTCAAATTGGTTGACATCAATATCGTGGGGAGCAGAAGATTGTTGCAGTGTTTTATCTAGGATAGCTCTATGGGCAGGTGAGATGCGTAACAACTCAAGAATAGAGATTTGTGCGGATTTTTTTCCAAGTTGGTCACTAAGATTAAAGTTTCCTTTAGGTTGGGATTTCTTGTTTTGTGGATGCGATTGTGACTGTGAAGTGGACGGGCCAGCTATTGTTACCTTTGGTTGTCTAGGGGGAGGAGGGTCGGCTATAGTGATCTTTCCACCGCGAGTAGTGACATTGCATTTAGGGACCTTTCTAACGGTGACCGTGCAGACATGTTCCTCGATTGTTCTAATGTGATGTATCCAATACGGGCATGGTTGGATTGAGTATTGTTATTAAGGTTTGACGTAGAAGGGTTTCCTGAACCATGATCCTGTAGTGGGTTCTTGTGTATTGTATGATCCGCATTAGAGGCAAACTGTGGCCTTCCAACTTCAATGATACATTTTTCAATAAGGTCTTGTACCATATTTTTCAATTGTTTATAGGAAGATGTTTTGTGTCCTTTTATTTGGTGATAGTCACAAAATGCATTATCATCCCACCAAGATGGTTTAAACTGTCCAGGGTCGTATGGTTTGGGGTCCTAAAGTGTGATGACACCATTTTGAACACATTTCTTGAGTACTTCGTCAATAGGTTCACCATAAGGGGTATATGTGTGATTTCTAAGGAATTGTCTTGGTTGTCTAGGCTGCCCTTGAATTTGATTGTTTTGATCGCCTTGGTTATTCTGATTTGTCTGGATAGCATTAGCAGCATAGGTTTGTGTCATCATCTGTGTGTTTTATGGCTGTGTCCCTTTTAGAGTAATCATAGGACCCATAGTGTTGATACCCTTAGCATCAACTACACCATCGTTGGTAACATGTTTGTTCTTAACCCAGAATTTGGTTTTGTCAACAAAAGGAGGGTTTGCATTTGTGTTTTTAGGACCGTATTTTAGTCTTCCTTCAGCTATGAGGGCTTGTTCAACTTGGGCACCTCGTTCAACTAGGTCCGCAAAAGTTGTGCAACAATGAACACGCAAGCCATTTTTTAGTGGGCCCATTAACGTTTGTACGAACATGTCGAATTTTTCCTTTTCAGGTATGTCTATATGACAACGACTCGCTAGGCCCCTCCATTTTTGAAAGAATGGTAAGAAGGTTTCACCTGAATCTTCTTGTGTGAGCTGGCATAAGTTGGTAATGGAGCTGTTTGTGTCAATGTTGTATGTGTAATTTTTCACGAATTTTTCAGCAAGTGCTTTCCATGATTGAATTCCAGGTTGTAGTTTATAGAACCATTCTAGGGCTGGCCCTGTGAGGCTTTTAGGAAATAGTCGCATTAGATATGTGTGCTCATTAGCGATATCCACACAACTTGTTACGAACTCTCTGATGTGATCAAGTGGATTTGTTTTACCCTTGTATTTGTTGAAGTTTGGAGCCACATAATCATGTGGAAATGGTGGCATGTACATTATTGTATCAAAAGGATATGGACATAAGTCATATGGCATTTGCGTCTTCTTTTCAAAAGTTTTCATATTTTCCATTTGTTTTTTAAGGTCATCCACTTTTGCTAGCAAGGTGTGTACGATGGGATCATTGGTTGCCTAAAAGTAAGGTATGTTTTGTGGATATTGCCAATTGTGATTGGGGATATGTTGTTGAGTATGAATCTGGGACGAGTATGTGGGAATATGTGACCCAGCCATGTTTGTTTGTGTTACCAAATTTTTGCCTCAGCTCAATTGGTGGAGTTGGCTGAATATTATTATATCATGAGGTGAAATTGCAGATCGTGTTTAAGTGATGTTGCATTCTTTTATCATTATTCATTGAGTAACAGTTATACATTTTAAGGAAGAAATAGAGTTTTCAGAATGCCATTTAGATATTCCTGAATTAAAAGAGATACAGAATTGAGCAAATGTGCAAAATAGCATTTAAGATACTTTCTTTTATTCCATGAAAAGACTCATATTTACAAGGCTTCTTTGATTTCAAGAATCAGGTATTACAACATTGCATTTAAATGCATTTTCTTTTCAAATGAAAAGAAATAATTGAAATCAAAGATCCACACAAGCCGTGGATGTGACTATTACAATACATCACTAATAGCACACTATATTACTAAAGATGCAGAAAATAAAACATATAAGTAAACAGCATAATCATCATTGCATGTTTCAGCCGATGGTTGACAATGAATGGTGCACTATTGTCTTCTTGTGCTCCGTCGACCTGTAAGAGGAAAAGAGGGTGTCGGTGGCTCTGATTATGAAGTAACCTATATGAGGCACCCACAATAGTGCAACCTACTATTAACCATGCATTGAAACAATCAATCAAGTGCAGTACGAAGAAATGAGCTGAAGGAGAAATAACAATATCATGGCCATCATGTTTTGTTTTTTATGCTAACATTGTTTGTTTCCTTGTGCAGGAATAGGTAAATTAACGAAGTTGAACATTATTTGAAGACCAAGCATGTGGAGGAAAACGGGATCCCACAAGGGTAGAGCTCGGCATGCTGCCCTATTCATTAAATGGGATGATTTAATGATTACATCATCATGTTCATCAAAGTGAAATGAAATATAACTGAAGGAGTAAAACAGATTTATTTATCGAGCTACTAAAACAACTGTGCATTCCTAACGATCAAGTTTATCTTTCTGAAGGCTACAGGTGAATAGTGAGTTTAAGTTCACTCAATTAATTCAGCTGAGTACATTTACATCAGATATTGCTGCATAGTTCATGTTTTGTGTTTTTTCATAATCATATATGTCATGCAAAATTCAATTCATTCTTTTCACAATCAAGGATAGTGAACAGGCATACATTATGCCTTAATCAAGAGTTTGTTTTGACTTTCATCGTGAAAGAGAGCAGATTTAAAGAACAGTTTGATAAGTGAAACATAAAATGCATGAAGAGTACCATGTTGCTCAGGAGTACAAAAGACAGACAATGATCAAGTGTTAAATGAATCACTAGTTCCAGTTGACTGGTAAAGACAAATACAGTATTATGAGTTATAATGAGAAAATGATCATTCTAGAATAATAAGGAACGAGCAAGCACAGTTTTTTTTCGGAAGAAGTTTCTGAGTTGTCAGTTATGCATAAGAATAGATAACTAAGTGCAGTCCATAATAATACAATGTTTCAGCTAAAGGTTCTGCATAAATGCAAAATGCAGATTCAGGAAGGTTCTAAATGAGCTTTCAATTTTGTCATATGGTGATACTTGTGTAACAGGTTTCTATAGGTTTCTTATGCTCTATGGTGCAAATGTAAGAATTGGAATGACCACAAGAAGCCCAAACTTTAAAAAATTATTGGGATCACAGACCTTTGATATCTCAAGCAAGTTTGCATGGTGGAGATTGTTCTATTATATCTTCAAGGAGTTACAAGTATCAAGCAAATGATTGTTCCAGATTCGACAAAGATTCAAATACATAAGCTTTATTTCTGGAATAAGCAAGTTATGAAAGCATAAGAGTTCAACATGGCATGTCAATGATGCCTAAAAGTAAACAAAGGACACAAGAATATCAAAGTAAGCATCAATTGTTTTGGGTCGATCCCATAAACTGAATTCAATGAAAATACACAGATTTTGTTACTCTTACAGGGGCTTTCAATTCTGAAGGTAACCAAAGATGAAGAGCAGTTACCCACGTTGGGGTTTCCAATAAACACACAGATTTTCACTATTTTCGGCCATCTATGATACCCATATTTGGGTTGAGCTTCAAAATACAAAAAATGTAGTAATCATGACAACCCATGTGAGGTTTTTGCATGAGACAGCAGTAGGATACAAAAATGTGAATTCCCTGTGATCAATCGGGCTTCAAAATAAAGGAAATGCAGTTTTCTTCAGGGATTACAAATACCCATATGCAGATTCATCCTCAAATATACAAAAGGGAAATTTCTTGTTTTGGGTCGAGCCCAAAACCTTTAAGTTAAGCTTTCTATAATACACACTTGGTGCGGCCTAAACATGGCCAGAAGTTCATGAAATAAAAGAGAGCTTCCTTAGGCTTCGAAAGAATAAAGAGGAGATACGTGCTTAAGGAAAAGGATTACCAATTCAAGATTGTAGAGGGTATGCATAGCCGCAGCTAGGAGCTTCAAGGAGAGTCGAAGAAACCAAGATTTTGAGCTCTTAAAGAATAGGCGAGCTCTCTCATAGAGCCTCCAATGGAACTCGAGCTCATAGGAGGAGGACCAAGCAAGCCAAAATCACAGGGAGTGCAAAGAAAAAATCAAAGAATAAGCTCATACAGGTCGCGGCCTTAATGTATTCCTAGTTCTTTGAAATGGAGGGAAAGAACTTCAATAATAAAAATGAGCCTATCCACTGAAGAGTTCGATGTTCTGAAGATCATGATGAAGTTCTCAAAGCACATGAGTACCGGTTCGAAGTCCATCATGGCGGCATGTGAACTGGCAGAGCTCGTTTTCTTCAACGGTGATCATTTGCAAAATGAATAATTTAGGGTTTGGCCTTGTTTTCCCCATGCCCTAATTCGACCCAACACTATAATTCTCCAGAATATTCACATTTATCAATATGAATGTGGGTTAATTCGAATTAGGTCAGTCCTTGCATCATATTTTATTCAAAGATTAAAGTCTAATGTATTTGAGGGTGGCCGAAATTATGTGCCTAGGTCAATGGTTAGGTCTTGATTTATTCTTTTGCCTTAGTGAAAAGTGAAGACTTGAATGTGGGTTATGTTATTGTTTTATGAGAAAACAATGAGAATGTAATTATGAATCCCTAATAACCTAGGGTTAGGTTTTGATGATTACCTATTTAGGGTTCTATTTTTGATTGATTTTAGAGAAATCAATGACAGATTTGGGATAAGAAGCTTTTCTTTTTGCAAAATATTTTTAATCTTTAATTGCAAAAAAATAAATAAAGCAAATTGTGCAAATCTGCAATCTTGTAAAGCAAAATCATAAAACAATATTTTATAAATTGTTTGTGATTTTTTGCTATTTTTAGCAGATTTTGTTGACTTTTCCTCTTGGTCGGATTTGAGACCTATCTTGGAGAGATAAGGTGTTTTTTGAGCTTTTAAAGCAAGATCAGCCTATTTTTAGAGGCTTGACAGTGTGATCATAAAAGCAGTGTGCTTTTTTCTCCTTTTAGACAGTTTTTGAGACAATTTGAAGCCTTTTTTCCTAGAGCCTTTTTCTGAGCTCGGATTAGGGTTTCTAGAGAGTTATGTTTTGAAGACTTAGTCTTTTCAAATCTCCTTCTCAATAGTTCTTAATTCAGATCAGAGTTTCTGGCTCATACATATTTTGAGCTTGTAAACCTTTTGGTACTCAGTTTCAGATTCAGGCAAAGACTCTTCCAGTTTTAATAGAACAGTAGATTTCTCCTTCTTATTTTCTATCTCAGATTTTGTAATAGCAATTTGATGTATTTGTGTTTTCAAATCAGAATCCTTTTATGTCTTGTTGTTATAGGTCGTGTTTCAGAATTACATGTTTCAGGTTGCATGTTGTATTTGTTTTCTAGATCTTCATGCAAATCACTGGTGGGATATGTGCCAATAAGATTGTGAGAATTACTATAATAGAGAAGTTGTTATGAGTAGTTAAGTCTGAATTTTCATAAGTTTGGTGAATCATCTGTTAGTCATAGGATTTATATTCAAATTATCTTTTATCCCTTTTCTCAGAGGTTGTTTTAGAATAGAACTCATCATTCGGAGAACTAGCTCACTCTGGAGATTCCTCTTTCGTTCAGATCACCCACATCTAAAAGAGGTTTCCATGTTTCAGTAGGTTGCTAAATATTGCATTCGGCAGGGTGCAAATCTATTGACAACAGTTTGTATTTGAGGTCCCTGACTTGTTTGATGTCCAAAGGTATGCATTTCTTGCGTCATTTGAGTTCCTTGTCCTTGTGGAAAGAATTGTCTGTGTGGCATGGTAGTGTTTGGTCCTTGAAAGTGTCCATGTGATATATGTGTAGTGTGCCCTTGTCCGTGTGGGATGTTCATTAGCGATAATGTGTTAATGTTGTGTTGAGAACCTTGAATGAAAACATGTTGTGAGTTTCATCCAAATGAATTAAATGAGGTTCCACCGTAAGGATGTGATGAAGATGCCCCCATTGTCATAGATGAAGAACCAATCATAGGATTTGAGGAGGTGGTGCCTACTGATGTAGACACAAAGGTGGCTCCTATCATTTGTGAAGATGATGTGGAAGTTGTAGGCATGGACTGTGAAAAGGTAGCTCCTAGCGTTTGTGAAGATGATGTGGACATTGTAGGCATGGTCATAGTAGATGTTCTTCCAATAAGTGTCGTATTAGTTGAGGTGGGGGTGTTTTGATTTGTGGTGCCAGTAGATGTCGCATTAATGGTGGTAGTAGCAACTTGCGTAGTAACAGCGATGTGATTGGTCGAGGTATTGTTCGTGTCATGTTGGGATGTTGTGTTTTGTGTTGTATGATTAGGAGAGACAAGTCGTATGGTATTAATTTCAAAGCCTTTTGGTAATCTTGCGCCTTGGTCTAAGAGCATAGCGAGGTATCGTTTAGGATCGTTCAAGACCAAGTCTTTGACAAACGAAGCGACTGCAGGATTTTGGGCTGCTGCCTCTAAGTTTTCAATGTAAACTTGTCCATTTTGGTCTCTTTGTATGAATTGTTCAAAAAGTGGATTTTGAAAAGAATTTGATATATTCATGGAAGATTGTGCATTCAAATTGCCAAATGGGTTATCAAAGATCCAGTCATTGGGATTGGTGTTGATATTTGTGTTGTTGTTAAAGTCTTGTCCAAATTCTGCCATTAGTTTTTTCTTTCGTTGAAGTCTTGTCTCCACCATCAAAGGAAATTGCTCAAATGAAGATAATGACAATGCAAGTATGACACTAGCCTATGTTTTTGTCTTTTTGTGTGATAAAGGATGACAATGCAAAGAGATGATAGTGCAAGTATGCCTAAAACCAAGGTGACTAGGATGACGATGTTGACTTGGATGACAATGTTGATTAGGAAAATGACAATGTGGACTAGGAAAATTGAAAGTTCAAGGTGCAAACTGAGGACTAAGGTGATGAAACTAATGCAAGGTATAGGTTCAAAATGACAACTAGGATGAATGATATTTCTGGATTTTTTTTGGAATAAATTATGCAAGGTAGGAACTAAAATGAATGCAATTTGGAGAAAGGGGTACCTAAGCACTCTAAACTTAATCCTTGTTTTCGATTTTGGTTACCAAAGGACTTGTTGAAAATGACAAAGTGACAAGGTCAAGATGACTAGTGAGTTTTCCTAACTAGACTATTGAGTTGGAAATCCTCACAAGAAGGACGATGACTGAAAATATAAATGATGACTAAGTCCAAGATAACCTAGTTTTGAAAACAATAATTTTGCAAATTGTGATAAGGTTGGCCTACCCCGAAGTATGCAAAAATGAAAAGCTATGGTCAAGCTAATGTTGAAAATGATGATTATGAAACCTAATGGATGCAACTAAAATTTGAAAGATTAATCATATGGTCAAGAATACAAAATAATGGTTGAATAATGAGGATTTTGAGCAATTTCAAAGTTGGTTTCTAACAGAGACCTCTTAGGAAAAAATGTTTGATAGCAAGCTGAGACTGTTGTTTTGATGTTTTATTGAAAAGTCTGAGTTGTCTGAGGTTGATTGTTTGTGTCTAGATTTGTGAATGTTGTGTATATTGTTTGAAAATCCATAAAACACTTGACAAGCATAATATTTTGGTGTATGCAAATGCACATGAGACAAGCACAATCCTAATAGGCCAATAGGCCAAGGGTTTGTATACTTGATATAGCCCATCGATATACCCCGAATTGGTGTTAAACACCTTTCCTTCTCAAGAGTGGATAGCTTAGAAGTTTGGTGGCACTGGCTCCCCTCCACGGCTCATTAACATCATTTGGGCACACCAACTTCGGATTCTTGGGTCATCACTTCCCAAGAACTATTATCTCTACTCAAGGGAGCCAGTAGTGAGTATCTTCGGGCATGATACTGTACCCTGCACTATACCAAGCAATGACCAAAAAAGGTTGGACTCTAAAACAAAAGGTGTCTAGTAAGGGCATTCCGTTCATAGGGCATGATCCATGCAGCAAGAGTCCCCTTTCGAAACCATATGCGTGATTTTTTGGATTTCCCCAAGAATCCACTTTTATATACCGGCTGGAAGTCCCTCGGGTTCAGGGTATTACTGGTCTGAGTCATCCTGGGGTGAGTACTTTTTCCCACCAGAACAGGCCCAAGTTCTAGAGTCAGTAACCGTTTCTCTTACACCCAGGATCACCCGAAAGCGCAAGGGGAGAGGATACTTCGATTGCTAAGTCTTGAGGGTGACAAAAAATAAGGTGGGTCTGGTTTTTTGATCACCTAGTTTTCACAAGGTGAGAGCATAATCACCTACCACCTTCAAGCACAGTCAGACAGAATCAAGCACATGTTCATTTTAATGCACCAATGGAAGTGTTTTCTAAACTAGAAATCGCAAACACATTGTTTGAGAAATGAGTCTTCGACTAAAGGAGCTACAAAACCACAAATTAGTAGTTTCATAAATATCTTGGACCAATGAGAAAGCTGCAAAAAACTAAGTTAGAACAAGAGATTAAAAACTAAACTAAAAGTCAGTAAATAACTAAATTAGAAAATGAAAAGACTAAACTAAACTAAGAAAAGGAAATCAAATAAAACTAAAAACTAAGAGCTCAATTTTTTTGTTGTTCCAAAAGAAGCAGTTTTTGGGAGCTCCACTCCAAAGCCACACACTACAAATAAAAGATTAGTAAACCAAAAAAAAACTTGAATAAAAACAACAAACTAAAATAGTGATAACTTTCTGAAAACTAAACAAAATTTTAAATCGTAGATATTTATGGAAAGCTAAGACATAGACCTTCAAAACCCATAATTTTTTTTGCAAAATCCTACACAACAAAAGTGTTATAAACAAAACAAAATTCGGGTATGAACAACTAAATCTTAAAAGTTGTGATCACTAAAATAGCCATAACTTTTTCAAATTTTAATGAAATTTTAAACCGTTTAAAGTTCTGGAAAGTTGAGAATGAGGTCTACAAAACCCAGAAATTTTTTTAAAATATTTTATGCGCCCATTTTTCTGTGCTCAAAAGAAGATGACGGGATTTCGTATGAATTCTTAGCTGTAATCTGCAAAACAACAAAAAAAACAAGAAAACACACAAATTTCTCTACAAAACGTTAGGTTCACCAAATGTATCTCTGGAAATTTATGTTTGATTAGGTTAGAATTGCTAAATCTAAAAATCCAAAGAGATAATGGAGTGCAAAGGAGAAAACATGAAAATAAATAAAACAAAGTTATCCAAATCTTCAATCTCCATGGCTGACCTCCATTACACCTTCTAACTTGCTGCAAGTTGAAGAGTGCCCTCAAATTCTTCGAGCAACTTAAGACTATGCCATGTCCCACACAAGTGTTGAAGGATTTTACTATGCAAAGATGACTCTAAGTGCCTAAGAGAAGTTCTAAGTATGCATGAAAATATGTTGTGAAAATGAAGATCAAAAATTCGCCTAAATGCTTGAGAGAGAGAGGAAGCAAATGAATTCGAAATTGCCATTTTATAAGAAAAGGCAATTTCGAATGGACGGATGAGATTAATCTTCTAGAAATATTCCAAGATTAATGGTCCATAATTGATGCACCAAGAATATGCTATTCTTGGAGGAATCATAATAGGAAGACATGCAAAGACATGCAGGTTATGACAGACATGCAGACTATGACATGAAATGAATGTTATGACAGGGGATTATGATAGGGCATCTTTGACCAAGTGGTGCATAAATAATTTATTTTAAACTATTTATTCGAAAATGGAGGAAATGGACACGTGGAAAATAAATAATTTATTCAAATAATTTATTTGAAAATGGAGGAAATGGACAAGTGGAAAATAAATAATTTATTCAAATTATTTATTTGAAAATGGAGGAAATGGACAAGTGGAAAATAAATAATTTATTTATTTGGAGAAAATGAAAAGAGGAGCATTTAATTAAATTTATTAATTTAATTAAATGGAGAGATGAAAATTAGACCTTAAATAATTAATTTAGATTAACTATTTAATTAGGGGAGGTGGCATGGGATAGATAAATGATTTTAATAATTGTTTAACTATGGAAGAATTAAAGGACCATGAGTAGATAAATAATTAATGGAAATTATTTAACTATAGATGAAAAATGACAAAATAATTAAATAAATAATAATTTATTTAACTATTGAAGAAGTGGAAGAAATTAGTGACGCAATTAGTTTATTTAGTCGATCATGATAGAATAAATAGACATGAATTAATTAAATAATTAAAATTATTTAATTAATAGATGAAAATGGACCGGATAACATAATTAAGTATCTTAATTATGCTAGGACGAAAGTGGCGAGAAATGGAGCTTGCAGGCCTAGGTCAATTTTTAGTGTCTACACTAGGTACCTTGAGTTCATGTGGAATCAATGTATGAGACATACCCATTGCTGCAAGAAGTTCGTTTGCAGGAAGAGTGGCTACAAGAAGAGTGGTTGTAAGAAGAGCAGGCAAAAGTGTCTTTACTGAGGCAACAGAATGAGAGGATGATGCTTCCTCCACTTCATAATGATTCTAAATTATATTAGACTATACTTCATCTTCATCTTGAAGCTGCATGAAAGAGATTTTTCCTAACATCATAAGTTGTGTCACAAAATTAACTTCCTCGGCCTCTTCACCAACATGTGGCCATACAGGATTATCCATGTCATGGGATGGCTGAGAAGGAGGGTAGAGAACAAGCTTTTTGGTGCTCTTTCCATCATAAATGGTCATGTCTCCTATCCTACATCTGATATATGCATCTGTTGTTGCTAACCATGGTCTTCCTAGAATGATAGGGTACCCGCCAAGTGTGCTTTAGGAGAAAGAATCATGAAATTTGCTAGGTATTCCCATGAGTCTAGAGTTACTACAAGGTCCTCTACTATACCATCAAGTTTAATAGTTGAACTATCAGTAAGCTATAGGACAGTAGGAGTAGGTCTCATGCTTGCAACATTTAGTTGTTGCAGAATATCCTTGGTCATTACATTTATTGCTGCTCCCAAGTCAATCAGAGCATTCTTTATCTGTATCCCATTTATGACAACTCCTACCACATGACTCCTTGGATCATTATATTTTGGAATAGTCACTCTCCCAAGCATGATGTCAGCTAGTTGTCCCACGACATGAACTATAGTGGGGTCTTTCTTCTTCCTACCTGGATTCTTGAGGCATGCTTCCTTGATTGCCTTTCCATATATTGGAACATATTTTATGGCCTAAAATAGAGGTATATGGACACATATATGCTTCAACTGATCTAAAATGTCAAAAGTTGTGTCCTCATTTTCTTCCTTTTCTTTCACGGTTTCCAATCTTTGGGGAAATGGGGGTGTTTGTGCAGTCTACTTGACTAGGACTGGTTTAGGATTCTTAGGTGAACTTAGCTGAATGGGGGTATTCAAAGGCTCCTCTTCTTCCATAAGAAGCTTAGTGATAATGGGTGTGGAAGGAGCTGGAAAAGTAGTTTTTGAATACAAGTGGATGTCACTTACACTCACAACATATGCAGTGAATTGATTTGGATCAACAAAGCATACTGACTATTGTAGTGGTTTGTTATTTGAGTTGGGTGTCGGCTGAGTTGGTAGCTGAGTAGGTTTAGGTGCATTTGAACTTGAGATAGCAGGAGAAGGCATTATAGCAAGTTGTTGGGACTAAGAAGGTGGTTGCATGTAGCTATTTGTTTGGTTTGTCCATTGTTGTCCTCCCCTCCATTGATTTGTTTGCTGCCAATTTCCTTGGAATTGCTGCCAATTCCCCTGAGGTTGTTGCCATTAGGGTGGAGAGTTTTGGTGATTAGGCCAGGTATTTGGAGAGTTACTCCAAGGCTGTGGTGGATATCCTTCATAATTGGATGGATATGGGGGTTTCCATTGGTTACCAAATGCATAAGAATTAAAATATGGCCCAACAAAAGAGAGTGGATTCGGTGGCATACCTTGTCTTGGAGCCCATGGCCTCCTTTGTGCAATATAGTAGACTTGATCTTCTTCAACCTGGATTGGCTTGAACTCAAGTGGAATCTACTTACTTTAAATATTAGCTACCATCTTGCATCTGCAATCCTTCTTCTTTTGTCTGCAATGAGGGCAATATTCTACCAACATTCCCTCTACCTCCTCTTATTTCTTTTTGGCCTGAAGTGTATCCAACTGAGTAGCCAAATTGTTTATAATGTCTTTCTTGAAGTCTGCCAGCAAGTGAGTAATCTCCATTCTTGAAACTCCACTGGTAGATGACTTACCCATAGAAGATTGATAAGCTCTCCTTTTCTTTGAAGCTTCCCTAGAGTAGTTTTGGCATATCTTCTTGATATCCTCCCAAGGAGCTTGAGAGATATCTCTTCCTCCCATTAGGTCCAAGGCATCAGTGCAACTATCATTAATTCCTCTTAGGAAAAGCAACTTTTGTGATTCTTCATTGAGTGTACAGTGTGGAGATTTCTGCAGACAGAATAGAAACCTTGCAATATAATCCTCCAGGCTCTCATTTTCCTTTTTCTGGATCCTAAAAATGTCATCTCTTCTCATGTCACTGCCCCTACAATATTCCTTGTATTTCTCAAGAAACTTTGTCTTCATGTCCTCCCAAGTCTCCACAGTATTTCTGCCTAGGCTCATGAACCATCTTAATGCAACTTCTTTCAGGGTGGTAGGAAATAGCTTAAGCCCATGGGCATCAGTGGTATAGTCATAACTCCTGCAAAGTATGTCAAACTCGAACAAGAAAGTATCAGGATCTTCTGTGACAAGTCCATAGAACTTAGGAAGGACTGAAGTAGGGATATTTTTGAGGTTTTCAACTTCATTATGATGAGCAATGGGGAAAGGAAAAGTTGGTTGGTTAGGTCTGTTTCTATTTGCATCACCCATACCTGCCTAGTGTAGTTTCAAAGCAAAAGGATTTTCAAGATGATTTTGGTCTTCAAAGGAAATTTCAGAACTAGTTAGATCAGGAAATGCATCAACAAAGGGGTGTGGATCTTCTTCTTCTTCTCTTGGTAGGTTCTGATACTCAAATAGTTAGAATGGATTAGAATTATTAGGAAGGAATCTCCCATGAGCATCTCTCCTCCTTCCTCTATCCATACAATATCAACTCACTATCAGCCAGCTCACACAAAAAATTGGAAAAAGAATGGTGGATCATTACTTTCCTAAATGAGGGGTATACAAATAACAAACTTCTAGAAATACTAGAGCAAGAAAAACTATGAATGGCTCCAAAGAACTCCCTAGTTTGACACCATCCCCAGCAATGGCGCCAAAACTGTTGGCCTCCTACAATGATCTAATAACTAAGACCTTATAGTTGTGATTTAGAGAGTGGACATCTAACCTAAATAGCTATCTCAATCATCATCATGGTGCATTTAAATTGTTAACCTAGGAATGTGAACTTGAAATGGTTCAGCACAGTATGTGCACTAAGGATTCAAAGTAGCCATATTCATCCTACAACTAAGAAAGACATAATACTGAAACTAAATTGCTTGGAAAAAAATAACACAAGCGCTCAACATCAACCAACAACTATACTAAGCTGCAATGCATGAGAAAAATGAAAATCTGAGTGAACAAACAAGAAACTACTCTATCTTCTTTGGCTACAGGAACAGTCATAGAATGAAATTCTAGTGGTTGCAGGAACAATTAGTGCCAGATTGTTAACTAATTACTGAACAAAAAGTAATGACTAATCTAAAGGATGGAATGCTCACCAAGTGGGCCTCATGGATGAGTATTGCTTAAGACAAATGTAAACTCAGATGCACAAACTTATAACTTCATTTTATTCATTGAAAAACAATAGTACAATGAAGCAACATAACTGTATTGCTTGAAAAACTAAGAATGTGAGCACATCATTAGATTAAGCAACCTCTTTTAAAGGAGCATCTGAGTCTTATTTATAGGAAGAAAAAATACTAACTAATCACCTAGCAAGGCAGTCAACTCCAACAAATTAGAGGATGCCACTTTAGGGAAAGCATAGAAAGCGGAGAGCCGATCACACATGCGTGAAATCTGGTCATGCATGTTTGCCTTAACACAGATTTAGCACAATAGCAACGCCTATATTCGCTCAACAGACAATTAAGACCATTTACAAGGTGGTTACAATTTCAATTTGAATGAGGAATCTTCCGTCGTCGAGAGTC
This sequence comes from Sequoia sempervirens, assembly GCA_007258455.2. Classification (NCBI taxonomy): domain Eukaryota; kingdom Viridiplantae; phylum Streptophyta; class Pinopsida; order Cupressales; family Cupressaceae; genus Sequoia; species Sequoia sempervirens. Next base: position 84,604 of record VDFB02082672.1, read on the forward strand.
TTCCCTCCATTGACCTTCAAGTGATCACCTTATTGACTGTTATGGCAAATGACCAGTTGGAAAATTCTTCTTCAATTTTGTAGGCTGCTAATTATATCTACAAAACAATATTAGTATGCACAACAATTGCATATCCATAACTATTTAAAAGTAGCATTCATTAATCCACATGTAAAATCAACAAAGATAGTTCTTATAGCATGCCAATGTCATTAAAGATTGTAAAAATAAGCTTAGGCCCAATGTCTATGGTTTTGAGGAAATATTATAAAAAGATCAACATCCAAACATCAAAGTCTATGACAACTACGGAAAATAGACAATAAACTTCTATCAAAATTGAGTCATAAACTGGACTCATCAGTTAAGATGATAATAATTATCCAATATAATATGATTATACTTTTGATTGTAAATATCTAGAACTATTTGAATGAAGTTGAACGTTATGTTGTTTTAGAATGGTCATAGATAAAATGGGAAAGATCACTTTGGCTCCAAAGGCTTAACCAGATTTGCACAATAAGAAGCAATGAGGTCCTTGTCTCAACATAGCATGATCCTTAGATTCTTGTCAATTTAATGAAAGCAATTATAGAAGGCTCTTTGAGAAATGGGCTACTAAATGAACTAATTGTGCAAGTGTCGACAATCTAGTGTTTGCAAGTAGATGGTTTGATTATTTTGTGATTATCTTTTAATGCCTTTAAAATTATGTGATAGTATTTTGAATTTAGTAGATTATATTGGTAAAACTAATCTTTTAAACTATCGAGGATTTGTATTTTGAATTTTGGTGTGATTTTGCAAATAGATGGTTTGATGCTCTTATAATTGTCTTGTAGTGCCTAAATTCTATGATAGTATTTTGAATTTTATTAGTAGATTATATCGGTAAAATTGATTTTTTGAACTTTCAAGGTTACCTAATTTTCCTAAGTGATAACAAGGTTCATTGATATATGTATATGTATGTGTGTATGCATGTTTATATTTATATATATGTACGTATGTATGTATGTATGTATGTATGTATATATATGTATACATATGTATATACATATATATACATATACACATATATATGTATATGTATATATATACATATGTATTAATATGCATATATATACATGTATATATATACATATGTATATATACACATATATATGTATGTATATATATATACATATACATATACATATATATGTGTATATGTAATATAATGCGATGTATATATATACATATATATACATATATATACATGTATATATGTATATATATATATATATATATATACATTACCATATTACATATATATGTATATATACACACATATATGTATATATATACATATATATTATTATCGTATATATACATGTATGTAGATATATATATATGTATGTGTATATATATATACATAATACATATAAATATATATACATACATACATATATAGATATACATATATATACATACATATATATAGATATACACATACATACATATATATATACATATATATACAAATATATATACAAATATACATACATACATACATATATATATACACACACACACGTACATACATAAATACATACATACATACGTATACACACACACACACACACACACACACATATATATATATGTATGTATGTATGTATGTATTTATGTATGTACGTGTGTGTGTATATGTATATATATATGTATGTATGTATGCATATCTATATATATGTATGTATGTATATATATGTATGTATGTATGTATGTATAAATATGTATGTATGTATATATATATGTATATGTATATGTATATATATGTGTGTGTGTGTGTATGTGTGTACATGTATATATATACACATAAATATATATGTATACATGCATACATACATACATATGTATATAGATAGGGGAATCCATGAATAAAGACTTTAGATGAATTCCCTGAAGTTTTGGATTTAGTCTAAACATTACCAATGATATCTAAATGATAGGGAGTTCATTTTGTTTCTTCATAAGATTCACGGCCTTGCTTTCATATTTAATGAATTACTTGGTTGACAAAGTTAAGTTTGCATTAAATTCTAAAATTCTTAACTATTAGATTTCTAGGGAAAATTGTAACCATCAATATATGATAATAATTTCTAGGTGTCGATTCACTTGATTCATTCCCCAATTATAATTATGTCCCCATAAATAAGAGATGTTATTTGAAGATCTAGCTTTGTCAATCATTGTATCAATTAAACCATAGTTTGTAGTGGGTGTATAATAATTACAAATGACTAAGGTCCTATACCATGAGTTATTTAAACCATTGTTATGAGGTTCTAATGATACATAGATCCACCGTGAGATATGGATTACCAACGACCTATGCAAATTATTTTAATTGCACATGATAGGTACCCAAAAAATCACAAAATGTCAAAGAAAACTAAAAACTAGAAAACCATTATTGAAAGTACCCACAAAACAACAAAACCTTCAAGTTAGTGAGTACAAAGTAGTAGACATTATAAACATAAACCATCAAAGCCTCACATTTAATATAATGTTACAGATAGTGAAGCGGGCTAACTTTAGGGGTCCACATAGAGTGCCATGTGGTCCAAAAATTAATATAGATGCCACCTCAACAATTCCACAGTGGATCCAAAAATAATCATTTCGCTTATGTGGATGCAATTTGTCATGTGTATTCCAATGACATGTTATTATGTAGAATAGTTATTAGGGAGTGTCTCCTATTGGTTTACTATGAATCTGTAGTATATCCCTCCATCTCATTAGAGATTTAGTGTTTTCTTATGCATAGGTAAGATATCCCTTTGCAAATGCATTTATTCAACACAATCATAAAACACACTAATCTATATAGATTAAAGGTTTTAGACTCAAATTTAAGGCTTGTTGTCTAAGTATGTATTATGAGAATTGAAACTATCACCATGTTCTAGCTCATATACTTGTAGTAAATGGATAATCCATCAAAGTATTTCCCAAACTAAATTTGGTGTCTAATCTCTTCACATTGAGACTTTATTCAGGTCAATTGATTGTGGATTTAGCTTTCTCTTCTATCTTCATAGTTTTGGGTTCCTTGATGATTGATCCTCAAGTCAAGAGAGATAATCATATCTACCTATATTTTACCTACAAGGTTACTTGCTTGGGTCTCCATGAGCAATAGAAATATTGGTTTTCCATGACATGTTTTCTTCTTAAATTTATCAACCAATAGATAAACCAAATCCATTTTTTTTCCTTATAAACCAATAGCATCCACATTTATTTTTTTATCAATGATTTGGGGAATGCACTATCAAGTTCAAATTACAGTTGCAACTTCAAAATCATGTATGAGAAATATCTATTTCTGTCATATTTCATTTGGGACTTTCACCTACCCTCATCAGGTGTGGTTCACTAAGATAATTTGTATTTTGAATTTTATATAGTGCACATGTATGTTTTCTAAAAATATATATATTTCCTTTTCACTCGATCAAGTACATATCAAATTTTTCCTATATGGATCTTACTTTTTCTCCATCTCTTCATAGCATGGTTTTTTTATGGTCAATCATATAAACCACAACACAATACTTATTCTTGTATATACTAAGTAGGATAATGTGGTGCATTCATGTTTGATAAGATTGCACGAATAACAAATTCTTAAACTCTCTTAGCTATCAATTTGTTCAAAAAAATTGATGGGATACTATCTATAGCTACATCTCTCTTAGCCTCTATATTGTATCCCCCACGCGCTTATCTCTTGCACTCTACTACTATTAGCCTAACTAACAAGGTCTTAAACTGTGTTCATATATATAAATTTCAGTTACCCTATAAATGCAGGTATTTGTTCTATATGACATAAATGCCTATATATTCTACATGATGTAAATGGTGTTTCTAATGTTGTGTAAATGCCTATATGTGTTCTATATGATGTAAATGTTATTTTATAAATGCCTTTTTTTGTGTACATGTTGGTATCTACTCTAAAATATTAATGGTAATCTATTATATAGGATGTAAATATTGTAGCCACTATGTTGTAAGTTCATCTATGAGGTTTTTAGTTATAATGTTAATGCTTATCTATTCTGAATTATGTAAATGTTGTAGCCAATGTATTTTAATTTCATATATTTCTTCTTTCCCTCTTGGCCACCATTGTTAACTCTACGCCCCTTCCCATTTAATTGTCCTAGTATAGATCAGTTACTCCATGCATAGTTGCTAACAACACACTTGAAGGTGTGAGGCTCACCAATCAAATAATCAAAACTAGAGGTTATATGTCAATCAATTATCAAATATATTAGCAAATTCAATTATTCCTACATCCATCAAATCCATTTATTCATCTCACATGAATCAATCAACCCAAATAAGAGGACATAAATTTAAGACTTAAACCCACACAAGCATTCAACCAAATCAATAAGCCTCTCAAATTAACAACATTTATATTGTATAGGAATTTACACAATATTGGCAACAAAATTTACTTCATATAAGACAATAAACAATTTATTATGGGGTGGCAGCATTTGGGAGACTTGGTTTCCCAAATGAATTTTGTGTTAAGCTATGTTGAAATCTACATTTCAAATTGATATGTGGATATGTGCAACATAGTCAAACACTGCAAATTATTTAGAAAATCAAATCTTCGTAATATGAAAATGTCATACTACTAAGAACTAATACAAGTGATGTCCTATAAGATCAGTGACAAGCAAGGACCCAACATTGATGATCATTCATTTCATGGAATCCTTAGTGAATACAGAGAAGAGGTGAATGTATTTTGGTGCATATTGAAAAACTATTGGAAAGATATGTCTTGATAGTGGGGTGTTGGTGAGCGAGAAAAGTGAGGTTCTAAAGCGTTGAATGCTAAAATGCTTTGAAAGATATTCCCATCCCATACAAATAAATGTGAAGAGGCACAAATTTAATGTGGTTGGTCATGAGAGAAAGAATAGATGACACACATTAAATATAAGGTGTATACACCTAAAAATGGTCACATTATAATAAGTCTAGTAATTAATTAAATACAAGTTATTTAGTTAAATCTCTAATTCAATCTACATATAAATAAATTTAATTATTTATTTATATTGTTCATTTTCTAATTCTTCGATCTTAATTAAATAAGTTTAATTACTTATTTAATTTAATCACTTTTCTAATTCTTCTTAATTAAATTAAATAAGCTTTACAATTTATTTAATTTAATTATCACATTGCTTTATTTTGAATAAAGTAAATATTCTTCCTTTTTCCAAAATCATGAAATCATCTTTAAATCTTCTAAAAAATCACATTGCTTTATTTTAAATAAAGTAAATATTCTTTTTTTTTCCAAAATCATAAAATCATCCTTAAATCTTCTAAATATTCTTCTTTTTTCCAAAATCATGAAATCATCTTTAAAATCTTCTAAAAAGCCATCTCACACATAATTAAAGATTTTTCAATATTTAATTAGAAACTTCTTATCCACATTTCACACATAATTAAATATTTTTCAATATTTAATTAGAAATTTCCAAAACCACATGTTACATGAAATTAAATAATTTTATTATTTAATTAATGAATTATCTTCAACTACAAAACCAACTCATAACTAAACTTGACAAATGGAAAGTTGCCTTCATTTTTGAGTGAAAGGTTTTGTGGGAAGGAAACATCTTCCTTCTTTTTCTCTAGCTTCCATCTTTCTCTCCAACTTCTCCATCTCTTACTATTCATCTTACCAGACTGAATCTCAACCGTTGATCTTTGCCAACTAAGCTTTTGTCTTCAAAAAATCTATAAATCTAACCTTTCATAGGCCATTTGTATCGAATTCTTCAGACATCCTTATGCTGTCAAAATCATTCTTCTATCTTCCATCCATCGCCATCTATCATCTTCATCAGATCGTTATGCTGTAGAATTGAGCAACCAAGATTCCTTCAACAATCAACCTTCAAAATATTGCATTCTTGTGTAGGTGGAGAAGAGCCATGGAGGTCAATCAAGTCTAGTTCAAAAATTGGTTTGCATATCTTTTGTTTATTTGTATTTTCATTCTAGTTTGTACTTCATGGTGCTTGATAGGGTTTATTTATTTTGTTGTTTTCAAATATTTTAAAATTTTCCCTATCTACATTTGATGAACCCGACGTGAATACTTTGATCTAGCTTTTATTTTGTAGGTTTTACTATCTACATTTGGTGAATCCGACATGAATACTTTGATCTAGCTTGTTATTTTGCAAGTTTTATTTACATTTTGTTGCAGATCTGCCAGTTTTTGGACAAAACCGCAGGTTTTACAAATTTCTTCATATCTTCTACACAGCTATTAATTTTTCCACAAGATTTACACAAATTCTTGTGCATCCTCTCAAGATGCTACAATAAAAAAATTGAGGGTTTATCATTTGTGTAGTAGTTATTGTGATTTTATGTTTTTTTCATAAAATTGGTTTTCTGGACGCAAATCGGCAAATTTTTCAGAATTTTTTACATTTTTGGAAAGATATGTAAATTCTAATGGGGTTTTATGTTTTATAGATTTAATTTTGAGGTCAAATATAATGCAAAAAAATCTGATCTTCATTTTCTGTATGGTTTTCACAAATCCACGTTTTTGAGAGCAAAACAGGGAATTTTTTTGACTTCTTTACATTTCTAGAAAGCTCTTATAAAATTAGAAGGGATCTCTTCTTTGATTTTTCATTTTTCAGATCAATAAAATCATCAAATAATGAAATCTAATTCGGCTATGTAAAAAACATGTGTCTGAAATTGCAATATTTTGATGAGTTTATTTTTTATTTTTATTTTTATTTTTTCGGCTGCATTATAATATCATTTTTTTTTTATCTTGTAGGTGATCATAAGGAGATCTAGTAGCAGCACTATCACTCACAACAACAATTTGGAAAGCGAAAATAACCAGGTGCACTCGTTTCATCCTTCATCTCTTAATCATTGTTTGTCACACATTTGGATTTGGGCTCTTAAAACGAATCTTGTTTTCAATCACATATCAAAAATCGAGGCTAAAATTAACCATTTTCTTCCATCACATCTTGATTTGGGATCTAAAAATAATGAGTGCTTTCATTGTTTTCTTCCACACATTTCCTTTCTAAAGGTCAATTAACAACTACGAGTGTGAATCAAGTGCGTGTGTGATCACAAACACCTCACTTGGTTTGCTTTTGTCAAACCCTTCGTAGGAGGCCTGCTAGGGGATTTCATCACCCCTGGGGATGACCTCAATCAAAGTGTGAATCGAAAGACATGCTTGTTTGGGAGTTAAAATCTTGTCACTCTTAGCTAAGCCACAAAAAACTTTATACCTTTGGGAAGTGAAGGTGAAGGGTGGGTTACCCCTTTCTCCTGGCTGTGTGGCAGGATTTTTCTTTCAAATCATTCCTTAGTCAACCTTGTGCAAACTAGCTTGAGACCTAATTGGCCATACCCCACTTGACTAGTCATAGGTCTTGTTGTTGTGTATTCAAGTGTTTGCTTAATCATAACATCTAATCTTCAAAGACAAATTTATCATTGTGTTTGGTGTGTGTGTTCATGCATTTACATGTGAAATATTGTGTTTGATAGTGCCCAAGTCAAACTTCCAATAAACACTTGCCACATCATCCAAATCATACAATCTTGTCATTTCATATCATATCCTAATCATCATAATCTCTTTAATCCAATCAACATCATTTTACACCATGAAAACATTGGAAGACATAGCACAAGAGCTTGTTCACATGCTTCACGCGGTTAAAACAATTCAAGCACCTTTACCCCAACAATTCATTCAAGGATTCCATGACATAATACAAAAACTTCAAGCAAACAAGTCACCTCAAATTCAACAACTCATAGCTCAAGCCCAATACCTCATGGCCACTTGTCAAATCCAACAACCACCACATCATCCTCAATTCATTCAACACCAATCAATTCCACCTCATTCCTATGTGGCATCTCCCTCCGTTCCATATCAATATAATCCATCCACCTATCAAAGAAATTCCACATCACCTTATCCCACCTCTTTCCATGACAATCCTACATCAACCCATCAATTCATCCCACAACAAGCACATGTGAGCCAAAGTCCACCTTGGCAACAAAGTCAAGAGCCTTTCAATTCTTATGTTTCATTTGACAAGGGGAAAACCAATCTAGTTCATGCACCCTTACCACCATCCAATCAAATTCCTATCCATAAGCCACCACGTCTGAGTCCTAATTCATTGGCCTCTTTACTTTCTAAATCAAATCAATGCCCTAAATTTAGATATATAAAAAATAAATTGATGGCATTACCTAAATCCACCCATCCACCTATAAAGGATGTGACCCAAGGGCTACAAGCAAGGAATCAATTGTCGCCATGTCATTCAACACATATACTTGAACATACAAAAGAGTCCTCAAACGTCATGCCAAGTCCTTCAAGTCAACCATGTCATCCACAACCCCTTGAGCCAATTCAAGAGTCTCCCGTCATAAGTTCAAGTCACCCTCTTTCATGCTCCTATGTTGTTGACCATCAAGAACATGTCAAGTCTCTCCATGAGAAATCCCCTTCCACTTCCATTCAAGCAACCCAAGAGTTATATCAAGAGTCTACTCCCAAGCATGTGGAAACATCAAGCTATTCCAAATTCACCTCCACCTAGTCCTATCCATGATCCATCAACATCCACTTCCCTTGATGACACAAGTGCCTCCCAAGCACACATAGAAGATCAAACAAATACCTTGGATCTAAGTGAACAAAATGCCAATCAAGATCCTAATGATCCTCCATCACCCACTAATGACCCCATTGCAAGTCCTCCATCATATCCTATTGGTCTTTCCACCCTCATTCATGAATGTTCCTCCTTAGAACAACAACAACCATTATCTTCCCTTGCTTCATTTTCTCCATCCAATAAGGAACTCATGTCTAGTGTTCCACCTACACCTAGTCCCATTATCCATTGCACACTCCAAAACATGAACCACCAAGGTAAAGGTCTAGACCTTCATGAACAAGGTATTTTGGAGCCCATCCATGTCAAAGTCCCTCCACGCTCTTATGGCCTTGGAAATACACCCCAAGGACAACAACCTAAAGATTTTGGTATTTCCTCCATGCATCCCAAGTCCACCTTTGTTCATCATAAATCCTATCATACACCTAAAACATAAGTTGCCATCCCTCCTCCATCATCCTACAAATGTGAAAAGCACGTGACCATACACCTTCCACCATCAACTTTGCCACTATTTCTTCCAAATTCTAATATCCCTCCATCCACTTTACCACCATTACTTCCAACTCCTAATATCCCTACCATCCAATGCTCTTATCCATCTACCCATAAATACCCTAACATTCCTAATCATGACCAACAAATGCACACATTGTATAAACATGAAGCTTCCACCCATTCCACCATACCCATGGGATTCAAAAGCAAGAATTTCAATGCGTCTACCCATAAAGTAAAAAATCCTAAGGATTCTCATGCCTTAGGACATCAATACAAAAAGTCAAAGAAAAATACATCACAAAAGCTATATAATCCCATTCCTCCAAAAGAAAAGTCTAAAAACAAAATGGTTTGGGTACCTAAGAAAAAAGAAATCAAGTCAAATGAGGCATCCACATCACAAAAATCCCAACCATCTCCTCCCATCCAAAATGCACATTCCATTCAGAAATCTCAAATTCTTAAAACCCACAAGCAAAATAAAAGTCATAAAAATACTAAGTCTATGTGGGTACCTAAAACACTTCATCCACCACCTCCTAAGCAAACATCTCCATTGCTTCCTACACCCCATCCACATCAAAAGCTTCAACGTTTATCACAGTGTGTGTAACCATTGGTCATGGTTCCCTTCCATTTCACAACAATTCCACATACCTCCATCTCCTCATCCTTCACTCATTATCCTACATATCTCCCCCACCATCTTCCTATGGTCCATTCTTTTGGCTAAGCCTCCCCATTCATCTTTTCCATAAGTCCCATATAATCCCTATTATCTCCCTACATAATCCACATCATAATCCATCATCTACCTACTCCATCTCCCTTTCATGTCATCCCTTACCAACCTCTATGAGCATAATGACATTTGACATGGTCCATGCAATGACATCCATCTCTAGTGGGACTATCACCTTTCATGCAACTAGACACTTGAGTCCCTCCCATCCATATTCCCCTTTTCCTATCCAAAAAAAAAAAGAGAAAAAAAACAAAACAAAAAAGTAAAGAGAAAGCCCAAGAATCACGCGTATGGTTCTGACGAGATGGATCCAAAAGGGGACTCTCGCCACATGGATCATGCCCTACGAATGGAATTCCTGTACTAAACACCTTTTGTTTTAGAGGCCAACCATTCTTCAACCATTGCTTGGTATAGTGCATGTTACAGTATCATGCCTGAAGACACTCACTACTAATCCCCTTGAGTAGAGATAGCAGTTCTTGGGAAGTCACTACCCAAGAATCTGAAGTTGGTGTGCTCGAATGACGTTAATGAGCCGTGGAGGGGAGCCAATGCCACCAAACTTCTAAGCTATTCGCTCTCGAGAAGGAAAGGTGTTTAGCACCAATCCAGGGTATATCGATGGGCTATACCAAGTATACAAACCCTTGGCCTATTGGCCTATTAGGATTGTACTTGTCTTAGTGTGCTTGCTTACATTCAAAACAGTGTGCTTGTCAAGTGTTTGCCGGATTTTCCAACTTCTACAAAAAACATTCAACATTAGACAGATCGGATTTGCTCTCAATACATGAACAACCTCAATTTTAGCAAACTGTGTCACAACTATTGAAACACAATCGCTCACACAAATCAAGATTTGCCAAATTTTGCAACGCGACAGGACCTCGTTAAACCGCATTTGTAATTCAAACACCGTGACTGCTCCTCAAGGTTGTGATGCATCTAAACTCAAACCAACTTTGAAATTGCTCAAACTTTTCAACCATTAGTTTGCATTCGTGACCATAGGCATCATCCTCATCCTTCATTTTTTTAGTTGCATACATTAGACATTAGCTTACCCTAGGTTTTAATCCTTGCATACTTTGGATTAGGTTAATCTCAGCACAATTTGCAACGTCATTGCTTTCAAAACTAGGTTATCTTGGACTTAATCGTCATTCCCTTTTTCAGTCATTGTCCCTTTTGTGAGATTTTCCAACTCAACAGTCTAGTTAGGAAAACTCACTAGTCATTTTGACCTTGTCACTTTGTCATTTTCAATAAGTCCTTTAGTAACTGAAATCAAAAACAAATATTGAGCTTAGAAGTGTTTAGGTATCCCTTTTCTCCAAATTGCATTCTAGTTTATACCTTGCATATTTTATTCCAAAAAAAAAATCCAAAAATATTATTCATCCTAATCGTCATTTTGAACCTAGACCTTGCATATTGTCATCCTTGTAGTTAGTCATCATTTTCATTTGAGCAATCTCATTTTATGGTGGAAACTAGACTCAAAAAACAGAAACGACAAATGGCAAACTTTGGACAAGACTCCACTTCCAATGTCAACAATCACACATATGACCCAAATTGGACTTTTGACGATCCATTTGCCAACATGAATAATCAACCTCTCACGACCATACCATCCTCATCAAACAGTCCCTTCGAACCATTCTTACGTAAGGATGAATATAAACAAATACTTGAAGAAAACCTAGAGGTAGCAGCACAAGATCCAGAGGCCTCTCAATTCATGGAACAAATGGTCCTATATGACAGAGACAGATATTTGGCCATACTCTTAAGTCAAGGAGCTACGTTACCCCATGGATTCAACATTAACACGTTGAGATCAACATCTCCTGACCCTAATGTCAACAACGCGCATAACATGCCAAATAGTGGTCAACCTCCAAACACTACGAGTAATACCTTTTTTAATACTACAACGACTGTGCATGCTACCTCCAACATTCCAAACACCTCCAATTCAGCAAACGCTACATCCATTGGAGGATCACAATCTATCACAGTGCCCACAATATCCACAACACCGTCACAATTAGCAGGAACCAACTTTGGCTCCTTGGCAGTGTGGGCAAGTTATTCCAATCCTCTCTTTACCACTACGGTAAATTCCACGGGGGCATCATCAAGTCATGTAAATCTTCTGTCGACAACTACGTCTAGTGCCATGAATACACCTTCATCATATCCTCTCATTAGTATCTCACAAAATCCTTTGGGGGGAGGTAAACGACGTATTTTTATTCAAGGACAACAACAAAATGTTAACACGTCAACACAGTCCAATACCATCAAACCCCAAGGACAAAATACGACCATTCCCCTTGTCCAAACCCAACAATTTGGACAAGGTAGTCAAAACACACAGCCCATGGAATCATTCGCACATCAAAATGTTCATGGTCACCATATTCCCCAAATATCGACACAAATGGCTGGGGGACACATCCCAACATACTCATCCCATATTCATACACACCAACATACCCCTAATCCAAACTTTCAATACCAACAACACACGAATCTGAACACATCATACATGTCACAACAATCCATCCCTCCACAACACACCAACATCCACACACAACAAATGGGGACCTATGGCGTACCAATCAATCCAATGCATGGGACCACAAATGACCCTATAATAGATGCCTTACAAGCAAAACTGATGGGTCTAGAGAAGACCATAGAAAACATACAAATATCTAGCAAAAAATCAGAATTTGCATATGATCTAAATGTATATCCCTTCGACATGAACTTATACATGCCACCATTTCCTCTGGGATATGTGTCACCTAATTTTACCAAATACAGAGGAAAGACAAACCCCATCGAACATGTCCGTGAAATTGCAACCAACTGTATGGATGTCGCCTATGAACAAACGTACTTGATGAGACTCTTTTCTAAAAGTCTCGTAGGTCCTTCCCTTGAATGGTTCTCCACCCAAAAGGATATCCAAACGTGGGATGAGCTTAAACACAAATTCATAAAAAATTACGCGTACAACATTGACATGGACACCTCTATCACTAGCTTATGCAATCTCACACAAGAGGATGCTGGTGAGACATTCATCCCATTCTTTCAAAAATGGAGAATTCTAGCTAGTCGGTGTCACATCGACATACCCAAAAAGGAAAATGTGGACATGTTCATTCAAACACTTCTAGGACCCTTAAAATATGCATTGCAAGTGCATTGTTGCACAACCTTCATGGACCTAGTCAAAAAAGGTGTCCAGATTGAGAAAGCCCTCATTGCAAAGGGAGAGCTAAGATATGGTCCTAAAAACACAAATGAAAATCCTCCCACTGACAAAAACAGGTACTGGGTAAAAAATAAACATGTTACAAATGATGGTGTTGTTGACGCCAAGGCTATAAACAATATGAGTCATGTACTGGCCCTGAAAGGGGTTCAACCGCAAAACAAACCAACAACGATATCAACACCCCCTACCAATGTCCCTTTAAACATCCAAAACAACCAAAATAATCAAGGACAATACCGTCAGATGAGACAATTCCCCAGGGGTCACACATACACTCCCTTGGGTGAGCCCATTGAAGAAGTCCTCAAGAATTCCTTTAGAATGGTGTCATCACACTTCAAGAACCAAAACCATATGACCCAGGACAATTCAAACTAGCTTGGTGGGACAATAATATATTTTGTGATTATCATCGGGCAAAAGGACATAAAACTTCTACTTGTCGACAACTGAAAATCCTGGTACAAGACCTTATCGAGAGTTGTATCATTGAGGTAGGTGGACAAAAATTTTCCTCTAATTCCAATCATACCATTCATAAGAACCCACTGCAAGACCATGGTTCTAATAATGCTTCCACGTCAGATCCACAGATAAACAATAATCAAGCCAATTTCGCCCAAGCCAAATATGACTATTTTGGTGGACCTATTATAAATATGTCTGAACTGACGATGAATACATCAACACCATCATGGTTAAGAGAGCAGCCCAATGCAATGCTACTACTCGAAGTGGCAAGGTCACCATAGCTGGTCCACCTCCTGCCAAACAACCTAAAATCACCATACTTGGGCCATCTCCTAAATAGTCACAAGCCACCTCGACCACAAAGCAATGACAACCCAAGAGTCAGTTTAACCTTATTGACCAGCTTGGCAAAACTCCCAAGCAAATTTCTATACTCGAGTTGCTTCGCATCTCTCCCACGCATAAGGCTATACTGGATAAAACCCTACAAGAGTCGTCAGTCCCTAAGGATATTAATGTCATCCAGTTTGAGACCATGGTGGGATATCTCACTACACCTCACCACGTCACCTTTTCTAATCAAGACTACTCATCACCTAAGACTAACCATAACGATGCATTACACATTGAAACTTTCGTCCATAAGCACAAGGTTAGAAGAGTTTTAGTAGATGGCAGAGTAGGATAGAACATATGCTCCTTGAAACTGGTTAAGGCTCTAGGATTTTCTGATGCATGCGTGGACCCTACAAAGAGTATAGTGATAAAAGCATATGATGACGAAGAACACTCTTCATGAGGCATTATTTCTCTTCCTACCAGAGTGGGACCAGTCATTGTGGATACAACCTACAAGGTCCTAGATCTAGAATTACCTTACAACATCTTGCTTGGTCGCCCATGGATTCATGCCTTAAAAGCCATTCCATCCACATATCACCAATGCTTAAAATTCCCATTTGACGACACAAAAATCACTATATATGGAGACCCCGACCCTTTTCAATATTGTACCAACCTAAGGGGTATTTCTACAAACCAAGTGCCTATTAACCGATAAGCACCTGGCTCCTCTTCATCCAAATACATTGACCCATCCACACTCGCATGATCTTCCACGTCCACTTCGTCCATGTCTTCTGCCACACCACCATCTTCCGCAAACCCTAAGGCTGAAACCACTATCAAGATCCACTACCTCGGCTATGGAGAATTCAAACTACATACATCATATAGCATCACAACAATACCCAAGTCTCTGAAGGTCTATGGTCGGCCATGTTTTAGAATGGAACCCAAAGAAATTTTCAAAGTTCCACAAAAACTAGTTTTCATCAAATGGGGAGACATGAGTAACGAAGACCTTGTTGATATTATAGGATGGCTCTATAAGGAAATGGCAGACCTACCACCATTACTAGTTAAGAAATATGGCAAGGGATATGACATAATGAAGGCTAAGGGCTACGATGGCACTAGTGGCCTAGGCAAAAATAAAACTGGATGAAGAGAGCCCATAAAATCTTTCAAAATACCAAAATATCTTGGATTAGGGTATGGATTGCCTAAAAATGACGACCGACATACCAATGAGCTTTCAAGTGAGCACGTGCATGCTTCGGAAAGTGTCGAGACCACTAAGGAAACCTTCACCGAAATTGACTCCCAAGAGTGGGAATTTGGCTCTCAAAGATCCTTAAGTGATTGTTGCCTTGATGATTTGTTTGTCGAAACGAGGGAGCTTACCTCTAAACAAAAATTTTGGCAAACATTTAAAATTGATCAGGCACCAAATACCCATAGTTCCACTTCCCTTCCCCATGAACTACGAACCCCACCATCTAAATCCCTTCAGTCCAATCCATCTGAAGTACCAGACGACACTGACAACCATGACTCTAAGTCCTTCACCCCTTATTTTGACAACGAATATGAGACTAGTGAAGGGGAATATTGGATAGAGTCCGATGTGGAGTTGGATGATGATAATTTCATCTACAATGTCACTGAATCCGTCTGCATGCTTTCTGCATCCTCCCCTCAATTCACCAACGCTAACGATGGCATTTCCCTAGTTTATCCTCAACTAGTCGATTGGGACCAACAAGGCCTGCCAGTCCTGGACACCTTTCAGAATGATGAGGCAATTGTAGAGTTTATGGGATTATGTGAGGGCATACCTAGTGGTGATCACAAGGTAGGATTCGCCATTGATCTAGATTGTGCGACCTACTTCGGTGAGACTGAGGTGAAAACTGAAAGGCACCTTCTGACAAAAAAAAAGTAAAAAAAAGGACGTATATGCGGGTAAAAACCTCTCTGAGGCACCCAAGGATTGAGGACTGGACTTTCTTCTTGTAACATGAGAGAAATCATCTATGCTCATATAAGACACCATCGAAGACAACATATCAACAACTGAAGATCCCAAAATGGTCCTCTTTGTTGCATCCTTGACTAAAGAAGAGAGACCGAAATTTCACAAATTCTTTGCAGAACGTAAAGTCAACTTTGCATGGTCCTATGTTGACATGCCGGGATTAGACCCAGAACTGGTTCTGCACCATCTACCACTATTTCCTAATGCTAAACCAGTTAAGCAGAAGCTATGCAAAATGCATCCTCAGGTCGCTCTATTGGTTTAAGTACGAAGTTGAAGAAACTTCGACGTTTTATTCACACGGGTCATTGATTATGCCTAACGGATATCTAACTGCGCAGAATAAATCCAAATGGGAATGATCCGTCAGATAGATTTTAGAGACCTAAATAAGGCATGTCCAAAAGATGACTTTCATTTACCGAATATTGATATCATAGTTGACCTCACAGCAAGATATGAGATGTTGTCCCTCATGGACAGTTTCTCTGACTATAATCAGATTCATATTGCCCCCAAAGACCAATATAAAACAATATTCACTTCGTCCTCAAAGCATAATCGCTGGAATGTCAAGTGCCATTTATCTTAAAATGCAAAAGCATATCGTAGAGCTATGACTACAATCTTTCATGACGGATGACAAAAATAATGGATTACTATGAATTTAACTTTACTAAATCAAGAACAAAGAAAGGGATCACTCTAGCAAAGCATTACACTTTCTATATCAAGAATATGAAAGTCCGATCAATCCTAAGAAATGTGGTTCTCAAATATCAAATAAAAATCTTGGGATACATAGTCTCTCAAAGAGGTATCAGGTTGATCCAATAGAAAAGTAAAGCCATCATAGACATGCCCCCACCTTTTGCAGGAATCGCTGAACTCGAACCCCATGGTACAATATATCTCGACGCCATAGCCCAATTGGCTTCTATGCTAAATTCCAACCATTCCAATATCTTCACGCGAAAGGTACCTCCTTATGTGGGATGATAAATGCCAAGAAGATTTTCAAAGACATAAAAGACTAATACTTTATCGCCACCGGGCCACCTCATGCTTCATTCATGGAAAACCATTGATCCTATACATCTCTTTCCACTAATTTAGCACTAGGGTATTACTTTAGTGCGTAAATCTACCTCAAGAAGAAAATGAAAGAGCTATATATTACATTAGCTCTGACATTGGCTCTGCATGAATGGAACTACACATCAATTGAACGCTTGTCTTACCGTGGTCTTGCAGCATTACAAGCCAAGACATTACTATATATTAAGCCATCAAACACAACTAGTAGCAAAGATAGACCCTCTGGGCCATTTGTTAAGTCGAAAGCAACATTAATAGGACGTCAGTAAAATGGGTCATGATTCTCGAAGTGAATATGACATTCAATATGTAGAAAGAAAGGCAATAAAAGGACAAGTCATAATGTATCACCATGGACGACCTTTACAAAGTGATCACCCTTTAGTGGCATATTTTCCAGATGAGTCGATATTCCATACGGAACCTAAGTCACCTTGGTGACTCTACTTTGACGGATCACACACAAATCATGGCTTGGGGGCAGGAATCTTGTTCATCACCCCTCAAGGAGACTCCATTCCTAATTCTTTCGACATAGCTTTCCCATGCACCAATAATGTGGCGAAATATGAGGCACTGGTTACGGGACTTAGAATGGAAATAAAATGGAAAATCAGAGCATTACACGTCTATGGGGATTCTCAGTTAGTCATCAACCAAGTTAATGATGACTACAACACAAAAGATGAGAAGCTAATGCCCTACAAACAGATGGTTGACAGTTTCCAAACGTAGTTTCATATGGTAACTTTTGAACAAGTTCCGAGAGCATAGAATAAAGTGGCAGATGCCATGGCTACAATAGGCTCTCTCCTCGACATTCCAAGCAATATGCCTCAATTGGAATTCCTAATAGAACAATTGTTGGTCCCTACCTATGACATTCCAGAGTCAGAAATGGTCTGCGAACTTGTTGGTCCCGACTCTCCCTGGTACCAAGATATTTATGACTACCTTAAGTCTCAAACCATTCTACCTAACCTATCCAATAACTAGAGGAAGTCCTTCATCCGAAAAGCCGCAAGATATGCCATTGTCAGTGACACCCTTTACCGTCGTAGCTTTGACGACACCCTCCTTAGATGTCTCGACACCAACGAAGCATGTACAACCTTACACGAAGTACATGATGGTATATGCGGGTCTCATTCGAGTGGTCCTACTCTAGCCAAGAGGATAACGAGACTTGGGTATCACTGTCCAACCATTGAAAAAGATGCAATAGAATATGTCAGGACTTGTCGCCAATGCTAGATTCATAGTGATTTGATCCACGCTCCAGCACAAGAACTTCGGCCGATCACCTCTTCTTGTCCCTTCGCTCAATGGGGACTTGACCTCGTGGGTAAGATCCATCCTACCTCATCCAATGGCCACAAATTCATCATCACTGCCACTGAGTATTTTACGAAGTGGATCGAAGCCATCTTGTTGACATACATAACCGACAAACAAATATCCAAGTTCATTCTTAACTACATCATTTTCTGGTATGGCCTTCCGCAATCCATCATCTTTAACAATAGACGTTCATTTAAAAACCAAGACGTTCATGAGTTATGTGAGCGATTTCACATCCAACATCATTTTCCATCCCCGTATTACCCACAAGGAAATGGTCAAGCTGAGGCATCAAATAAAACCATTGTTAAAATCCTTAAAAAGACTATCAATGACATTGGTCATGACTGGCATATTCAACTCAACCCTTCTCTGTGGGCTTACCACACTAGCATTCATATGCCTACAGGAGCCACTCCTTTTGCCCTGGTCTTTGGAGCTGAGGCCATCTTGCCCATTGAGGTTGAAATTCCTTCTTTATGAGTCTCCTTGAAGGGTTTAACTGATGATGAGGAGTATAGACTGTTGTGTCTACACGAGCTAGAGATGCTTGAGGAAAGAAGGAAAATTTCCCTAAACCATTTACAAGCATATCAGAACCGTCTCTGTCACAGTTACAACAAGAAGGTTATGGTTAGGAATTTTGACATTGGCGACTTAGTCCTCATGTAGAATCCTAAGAACCAAGCTGACAGAGAAAAGCTAGGCAAGTTTGAACCAAACTAGTTGGGTCCTTACGTCATTGTATCTTCTTTTGGTTCTGGAGCTTATCAACTGGCGACTCTAGATGGAGAAAAACTAACAGATCCTATCAATAGTTTACATTCCTGAAAGTTCTACGCATAGCATCAAGAGATCAAGCTAAAAACCGTAAAATACAAAAAAAATTAAAAATGGTAAAAAAATTGTTGCCTTGATGAAACCCTCGCAAATAGCGCCCCCGGCAAGACCAAAAAAAGAAAGAAACCTCGATAAAACAATAATGAAAATGATTCGTCCAACAAAGTTGAAAACCCGCAAATAGGCGCTTTGA
>VDFB02082674.1:0-10491 GCA_007258455.2 Sequoia sempervirens
AATCAAGTTCCTCATCACTAAAAACTGCATTTGTAGCCTCAGTGATTCACTCAGATTCTGGATCAACCTCCTCTAGCCTAATTAGGGTGGATTCATGGTAAAAAATATGCCTGTGTCTGAGACAAAGGTTGTAATGAACATATATTAAATCATTCATCCTCTCCACAGTTAGTCTATTGCGCTTCTTGGAGTCTGCAATTTGTGAGTTTTCTATGAAGACAAATTTCAAGCACGATAATTTGAAACATATTAGAAAGATTATCTACAAAGTGCATAACACTTTTCCAACCAGACTGGCTTTCTGTATATATTATACCATGCCATTGTCTTAATTTCATTCAGATCTTCACTGGTTATATTTCCAATTGTAGTCAAAGGTTCATAGGAGAGATGTAGTTGAACGATCATAAGAAATCGTATGAAATTTTGAAGCCTTGGAAGCTAAGTGCTAGATGGTTGTTCTTCAAGCCTGTGAGTTTATTGTGAGTCAATTCAAAGAATTAAGGAAACATTCACATATGTGATACTGTACAAATATGGAGAGCTTGCCAAATGGAATTATGAGTTGATATGTTGCAACTTTAAAAGATTGTTCATTTTGTCGTTCCCTGTAGCTTTAATTGGAGTGGTTATTTCAAGAAATTCCAAGAAATTAAAGAGATTGTTGTTACTATTGATTAATGGCCTTCTTTTAAGCTTGAATTGTTTTTAATTTGTGGCTATGATAGAATTGAAGGCGATTATTTAGTTTAAGATTGGAGTAAAATATATATCGATGAAAGACAAAAGCCTTTGCAGCTATTTTCCAATGTCGGATTGCTTGGAGCAGTCGAAAAAGATTAAATAATGTGAGACTTGGTTTAGTTCCCACGACATGATCTTCCAGTCTCACAAAGAATTGAATTCATTTCTAAGAGCACCAGTATTCAATCAATTGCTTTTGCGGTGGGAGTGAATGAGGGATATAAAATTGATAATTGAAGATATCCGCTCAAATTGGTCTTCTTTGGGCAATTAATATTACCTTTGCCGCTAGTCTATTTGGAAGGATTTGAGCTATCTTGATAAGTAACTATTGTTGGTGGTCAATCGAAGCATAGAGAGGAAGATAAATAATGACTTTGGTGGTTAGGTATAAAGGAGCTCACACAGAGGATACAAAAGGGTTTTGATTTAAAATTAAATTGCTAGGTCATATTTCCAAGTCGCCAAGTTAAGGAGGCTGCAATTTTGGAATACAATAGGCGTTGAAGATTAAGAGTAAATTCATTTCATAATGAGCCGATCATATGCAGGTCCCCTTGTCAGCGAAACTTAGCTTCATCTAGCAATAATCAAAGTCGAAAGATTAAGGAGTTGTTAAAAATGACGTGGAGATGAAAGGAATCGTCACCTGATCAAGGGAGCGTAGTTTATAAGGAGAGGTATATAACAGCTGCTTAAGTATTATGTGATGTATTGGGAATTTGGAGTCGTGAAGACTCAATTCTAACCACCATTGAATTTATCATTGGTTTATTTACTTGAATGCTACATACAGGCAAGATAGGAGTCACACTGGCCAAGCATATCAGAGAAGGTCAAACGTTGAACTCAGCCATTAATATTATCACAAGGCCAATACTCCAATTTACGGCAGATGCTCAATGAATGATTTATTAGAGCCGTCATATTTAAAGTTGCGGATTGGGGGAGTTTTGTATATTTAAATCTGGACAGTCAAAACAAGTGAGAGTTTCAAAATATTATGATATTTTAGCATGAAATATTAAATAACTCTTGTTAGAGTTGTTTTGTTTAATACAAGAGAGATTTATAGGTTAAGAAGATTTGGATGCTTTGTATGTTAAGTGGAGAAGCTAATCATTTAGCAAAATCTATGCCAGATTTGGAGGAGTTAATATCCCATAGTGAGCTGCTTATATTTATAAGGTGTCGTTTGTAAAGACTCATCGCAGAATTGAAGGAGACTGAAGATTATTATTTCTCTAATTCCCAGGTCAGCAGTATCTGCATGTATGTTTATACTTTCTAATAAAAATATCACGAGTTATTATTCTGAAGAATGCTTCGGCAGCATTTTTGATGAACTGTATTAATTTCTTTCAAAACAGCATTTATCCATTTTTTTGTAATTTGAAAACTGGAAAAAGATTTGAATGTGCTTGAATTGCATAGCATTAATTCTCCTGGGAACAAATTGAGAAACATTTCTGTAACAACCTGGTATTAATTGTTTGACGAAATGCCTAAAATGACCAATGGGTGATTTGGTTTGAAAATCTCATTATAAACTGGGCAGGAAAAGTACAGAACAGGGTAGGCCATTATAATTTGCACCACGTCCCTCCCCCCCTGCCCCCACCTCGCTGCCCCTGCGCTGCTGTCCCTCACCGTCCCCAAACTTGGGTCCTTGGTCCCCCCGTGCCCCCCACTTCCCCATCAAGAAACTCCATGGAACTATGTTTTAAATTTTCTAATAAATCAAACTTAGATTTACCAATGTTTTATTCTTTTTTTCTGTAGATTCAATTTTGCATTTGGCTATTTTATTGTCAGAATATTATAAATATACATGGTACTTTGACAACAACTTAAGATTTAGAAATATTTACAGAAACAAACTACCTCCATGTAACATTGCTTTATATTTACAAAAAATGCTTATGGATATGACAGTAAAAGCTCAACGACAAGGGAAATCTGAACAAAGTTCTGAAACTATCCATTTTATATCTTTACATATGAATACAAATTTTAAATAGAGCCAATTGTTTCACTTTCATTATTGCCTCTCTTTTATAGCTAACCAGTTTGGGTTCGAAGGTTGTCTGATAAGTCATGGTTTTCTTTATTTTTCCAAGACCTCAAGCTTCTTTTATTCTGTGTGAAATTCATATTTTATGCACCCAGCCGGTCAGTTGCTTCTCTTATCTTTTTATTTTCTGCAAACTGATCAAACTTCTTCCTGAAAAATTGGAACTATGCATACAATGTTAGTTTTAGGATCAGAAATTAAATAAGCAGATACAGAGCAATTTTAAACAATTTAACACATCATATACCCTGGGAAAGCCCTCAAACTTGAGGGAGAAAAACCCAGCAACAATATATCACTTATTTATTGAATAATAACCAGCAATGTTCTTTACAATAAGGCCAATCACAAGGCCGAATATCAACACCTCACTTGATGCAATACAAGATAATATTGATCTCCTTGTAGATGAAAATCTCGACCTTCTTGAAGACTTCTATCTGCTGAAGATAATGCTCAATCTCTTACTAAGGTGCAAACTTGAACAAGTAGCGAATGAATGAATGATAATCAAACAAACAGCATCTCTAATATATACAAGTCGAAGGGAAGATCTCCATAAATCGCGTCCTTTCATGATATAAAGTTGGCCACATATGGAAGGTTATGACTCATACAAAGGTAGCGAATCCCAACAAGAAGTCGGCCTCATTAACAAATATTATTTAATATCAAGTGAAGCGCCTCTTCACAAAAGATGTCTCCAATAAATAAATAGCTGTTAGGTTATATTTGATTTATTGCCTTATGAAATCGCAGCTGGAAGTAGAGGCCAGCGGCTGAACATCAACATACAACACTTGCAAAAAATTCGAAGTGATGGAAAATTTCCCCTGCTTGTAGAGTTTCTCCCAGATTTCTAGCACTTTGAAGACTTTTTTCCATGATTACCAACTTTTAAATGGATCATGTGATGTTGAATGTTTGTTGATGCTCAATCATACATGAGAGAAGTGTAAATTTATAGATTTGATGTGTTTTCTTAATAGGCACAACTTACCAATTAATCTAATCAAACTTAATATTTAGCTTACTCTTGAACACTGTGTGGAGATGAGATCAATTATTTATTAATACAAAACTTTATTTACTCAAAAATAATGTTTTGTTTTCCAAAAATTTCACTCCATTCTGTTTTCACATTGTTTGATATTGTAGTCTCTTGTAGCAATATAAACCTGTTTGAAGCATTAAGTGACATCTACAGCAGGATTGTAGTATCACCTAATGTCTTACAACATACTTTGGTACATTGATTTTCTCTTACATGGATTGTTTAGGGAGATTTTACTGCATTTGGCATCTATTTTGTGTTAAACTAAGTTTATAGTGATCTCTCAATTTTTAAATCTCCATGCAGGTGGATATAGAGGGGACAAGGATGGCTATTTAATACCACAAGGGACTGACATCTTTATTTCTGTAAGAATAATGTCCTTACATGCAAGCACATTTTTCACTCTTTAGCATGCTAAAAGTATGACATCCAAAACTTAAATTGTTGGGTTTTGTTATTGTTTTAACTTGTCTTTTTCAAGACTACACAAAATGGAATAATGTGTGAAGTATAATAAAGATAACCCTGCCTTCAAATTTGGAGAGGAATCTCTTTGAGATTTAAACTAAATATCAACCTAAGTTAAATTGACCTTAGACATCAAATTATAAATAAGATATACAAATATCAACACTATACTATATCTTCTTAGAGACCTGCATTAATGAAATAACTACTTGCCTATGTTTTTGCCTCGGATGCAAACAAGATTGAAAACAAAATGAAATCCCTTCCTAGAACCACAAAATAATTGTCGCTTGTTCTTGATTCCACTTTACCCCAATCAACACGTCTTAAAGAGAGCAAAGTTAAAGTAGATAAGGATCTACTTTAGGCCATTTGAAGTGTTTACTACCTCTTTTCAAAGGATGGGATTAGGGTTGCTTTAAAGCATACTTCTAGGACCTTATTTTATTGTTATTTGATCCCTAAAGCATTGTCTCTTTATCCCCATTTCTAACTAAATTAATAGGGGACCTCTTTCTTTAATTCTTGTAGGGTAAGGAATAAAATGAAGAAAATGATTAATAATATTTTAAGTCGGGTCCAATCACTTTATTTTTGAAAAAGCCAACTTAAATAGTATTATTATTATATTTTAGAAAAGTGTTTTCAAACACTTTGGAGAGAGTTTTATGAGAGAAGGAAATTCAAAATGAGGGCCTAAAAGTAATTTATAAAAAGAGGACAAAATTACAAATTGATCAAATGCATGATCCATTTTCGTTATTGCAATTCAATCCTTTCCCAAAGCTTGAGCATTGCATTTATCTTCTTATCCGATGATGAAAACCCTTGGTGTGCAAAAATTTGGAGGACGAAAAACCCTCCCAACTTCAATTTGGGATTGGAGGATGAAAACCCTCTTGTCTAAGTGAGGTGATTCCATCCAAAAATCACGTTGGTGCTAAATCTTTCAAATTTAATTCCAAATCTAGGCAATTGAAATATTCCCCTTAACTTTTTTCCCCAAAATTAGACACACAAATCAACAACCAAACACTGATTAGCGTTAGCTCCAAAAATGCAAATCAGCAAAGAAGATAACTCTAACCAAGAATGTTCACCAAGATCCCAATGTGGGCGAGGTGATAGCATATGGTCAGAGGATCGTTAGGCATAAACAGAGCTGAAAGTACAATCCACCTGCTGATGCAGGCATCCACAAGCAGTGGGAATACTCCACTTATTCAGTGGGTGAGTTTACAACAATTATTAGGTGGCAAACCAGCCTTTAAATCCACTCTTCCACTTATTAACATGGGGGGAATACTGTCCACACAACCACTTATTTTGTGGGGGGAATTTACAATCAAGAAAGATGTTTATTCTAAAACTCAACCACTCAATTGTGGGAGTGTAATCAAGTATAAATTGCAGCAATAAAATGAAATAGCTGTTAGTACTACTAACTAGCTTTACAATGAATAGAAATAGCTGCAAATAAGAGAGGTAAGCTTCTAGAATGTTCTTTATCCACACTAGCGGTAAACCATCCAGGGGTTACATATATGAGAGATTAATCATAAGATTTTGCAGCTAATTAAATGACTGGAACAGTACTGCTATTTACAGTCTTACAATGATAAACAACTGCAATTTTCAAGTGTTATTACAATCTTTACAAAGCACAATGAAATAGAAGATTTTTTCCACTTGATATCCTCTCAATTAATGAAGCTTAAAACCAAAATCAGAATACTGAAGCAAACTGATATAAAAATCAGCAATCTGGAAATGATTATCAGCAAACTGAAAACACATAAAAATAATCACAACTCCTTCACAATACCTCCAGAAGATGAAATATAGCTTGCAAAAGCTCTTGAGAAGGTTGGCGCCCAATTCACAATGATAAAATAGCATCTAAACTCAACCATTAATTTATGCACGAATCCCAATGCTCTCCAAAAAGGTACGGCCTCCTTGCAAGGGCGATTTTGCTTAATAAAATCTGAAACTTGGAATTAAATTTTGATAACCTCCAAATATGGTCGCCTCTATTATAGAAATGCAATGATCAAATACCCAGAACCAAATAAAATTCATACTAAAAGCTGTATACAAAAATCACTTTCAGCCATGATAAACCAGCAACATAAAAACCGGAATATCTCACCAAAACTCCACAATAATGCTCAATATGTACTTCTGGATGAAGCTACACTCCTCAATCCACCACCTAGGGAACCATAGTTGCAGTCCAAGAATGGAGTAAATTTGCTAAGCTTTCCCTTAGCCGGATTCTGGATTCATTCCAGCAGCGTAACTTTGCTCTTTAAAAATATGCATAATCAGCTCTTCAAACAGCAGCAATATATAAATTTCAATTGGCAAATGAAGCAACAAGAACTCTTCAAATTCTAGAAGTTGAGATCACTTCAACTTCAAAGGGATACCACCTTTTGCATTTTACTTTTTGAAAATAATATAATGTGCTCAATACCACTTTGCAACAATAGCATTTAAACCAATTAGTAAAGTACAGTATTTATAATGGCCCACCTCTTTTTTAAAACAACATGAAGTTAGTAATACTCCTAAATTTTGTGGAGAAAACCTTAATTTATTCAAAGTATAAGAAAAGCTTCGAGTCCATGGAATAACCAAAAAACCAATGCCAATCTGAAGCGTGGATAGCAGAATGACTTGGGGTTGGTTGGCGATGATGCTACGCCAGAATTTAGACTTACTAAAATAGCGGTGAACCACGGGGCGTGTTTCCCCAAAATATGACTTGGTTTGAGCGGGGGCGATCGGGCAGGGGGAGGCGAGGTGCAAGCGTCCCCGCCGATCTGCGCCACCGCCAGCGCCCGGCAGAGAGCGGGGCAGGGGGAGGGCATCCGCCAGTTTCCGCAGGGCGTCTCCAAGTCTCCAAGTCTCCTTGGGAGACGCCCAGGAGTTTCCTGGGAGACTAGGAGACGCCCAGGAGTTTCTTGGGAGACGCCCAGGAGTTTCCTGGGAGACTAGGAGACGCCCAGGAGTTTCTTGGGAGACGCCCAGGAGTTTCCTGGGAGACTAGGAGATGTGTTCCATGAAGGTTTGTCTGGCTTTGCTGGTCTTAATTTGGGTTTTATTGTTAATGCAAAATGATGTACACCATGAAGGTTTGTGTGGGTTTGGAGGTCTTAATTTGGAGAAAACTGGCGGCCCGGGGGGCTCATGGCCACGACCCTGCAGCTGTCCTTGCTGACGAGGAGGCGCCCAGGCTGGCCGCCGAGACCTGAGGCAACCTCGACCCCGGCTGATGGCTGCCCCGGACAGACCCATAAAGTTGCCTGTTGACCCCCAGCTGGGGAAGCTGCCTGGGGCCTGTTGGTATTTGAGGCATGCCCCAAACCCCAGGCCTTGCTGACCCATTTGTTGCCCCAGACCCCGCGAGGGGCAACGCCCCTTGACCCCACTAGGCTAACCCTCAGGCGGTGGGGGCATTGCCCTGAAACTCCATTGAATTCATTTGATTTTCTGGGTGCTCCGCTAGTTGCCTTCAGTTTTTACAAAGAAACAATTTCGTTTTTGTCAGATTTTTGTTTGGCAGAGTCGCGTTCAGAATATCTTAAATTATTTAGATTTAGTATTTCAAATTTTGCTATGTTATAATTTTACTAATCAGTAATTTGAGTAATTTCCTATAGTTTCATTTGAAATGTAATTCTTATATTGTTATACTGTTATACATCCTTTCAAAACTAGTTTTTCAAGTACTATAAGTATATTTATAACTATATCAGCACCACCACCCCACCACCCCGCCGCCGCCGTCCCCCCACCGTCTCCCCGCCGTCCCCAAACTTAGGCCCTTTGTCCCCCCGTTTCCCCGTCCCCCAGGCCCGTGGAACACTGAAAAATAGCCAACTGCTATAAATAGTAAGTTCACATCAAAACAATAGATAGCCAAACTGAACACTAACTTGCAAAGGATTGAACTGCTGCTAGACAGATACTGCCAAAAGATAGACTTGCTAAAAATAGCAACTGCTATAAATAGTAAGTCTGCACAACATCCTCTGAACGCCAACTGAGCAATATCTGAAAGAGGAAACCCTAATTTTCCACCACAGCTTAGCCTACGGATTTCCGGAAATAGGCTAAATCCTATTGAAGAGTGTAGGGCCAAAATGGGGACATTACAGCAGTTAAGGAGCATCTTGGAATTATTTAAACACAAAAAAATGGTGCAAGTTGGCGAGGAGGAGCGAAAAAGAGCAGGGGATCTGAAAGGAAGGCATTGGGGCGACATCGAGGATGACAAGAGCTCGGGGGAATGTAAGAACACTAGTTCTCCCTAAGCTAATTTCGCAACTGCTGGTTCGATGTTTCTTCGTGTTTTGAAGTTTTCTTGAAATATCTGCCAGATAATGCATAAAATTTACAGAACAAGGAAATGCTGAAGCACAAATATAATATTATATCAGAGTTATTAATGTCGTGAAATTACATTGAAAGCATTCATACCCGAAAACAATCTTCTAATCTTAAAAAGATGATTAAACCCTTATTCTGAATCTCTCCTGTAGATCCGTTGAAGCACAATGTTGACTCCTGGATTAAACTGATCCACGGGGCAACCCTTCGGAAGATCTTTCACAACCTCAGTTATGCCAATCAATGAAAGTTTTTTATCCCAATGATCAATAAATGTAGAAATTGCAGAAACACTAGGTTTCTTTGTCTCCACAGCAAAGTTCTTCAAAATCAAATATCAAATCCTAGATGAATACAATAGCCTCGGTTGATCACCTTCTATAATTTCTCTAGAAGAAGTCGACCCATCTAAAAGCTTCTTCTCACTCAATTAAAATAATATTAAATGTGCATTTAGACTTTATAAAATAATTCCTTCAAGTGGGCACCCTTTTAATTAATCATTTAATGTGTTGTAAGTCATTAAATGGCCCCCTTTAGACATAAAGTTATAATATAACTTTATAATATACTTTTTTAATGATTAATTATTATTTAAGTCACTTTTAATAGTAATTAATTGACATAGCTTGCATATTACCCCTTATTTCACCCGGCCAACTGAAAACTGGGATCAACGTTGAACTCACCACATGTCCAGGTGCCTTACTATAAATAGAAACATCAAACCCTCATGACCTACTGACTTACTATAATTAGTATGTGAAACTGAGTCCTAAATCACCACACGATGGCCAACTTGAACCAAACTCTGCTCTGGAGGAAAAAGCAACCAGATAACTGCCAAACCGGACCCTTTGAACAACTCCATTAGCCTACGAGGGTCAAATGATAGGCTAATCCTCCAAACTCCGATGTTTGCAAAAATGGGGACATTACAGGGGAGGCTATGCAGAGGAGCGAAGATCAGGGGCTAACACTCATACATCGCAATGGGTGTTTGTTGCCATCCATTGTACAGAAGGAATGAGAGTCGGAGCTTGGAAAGGCAAGGGTTGGATCGCTCTTGGCTCCATTGGGAAGGGAGTTCTAAAGCGCCTCCCTCGTGGATCAGATCGAAGAGGTGGACTCAAAGCGTGAAAGGTCTCTTGCGAGAGCATGCAAGGCATAGGTGCAGCCCAAATTTAAATGATTGAAATGATCGAAGATGGTTCGAGGCTTTGAAAAAAAGGCGTGGGTGGTTCGGGGAGAAGCGCAGCCCTAGGGCAAATGCATCGGAAAATTGGAGATTTGAGAAGCAGCCGTAGGCGGTGAAAGAGCCGATACATCAAGCTAGGCAGGAAAAACCCTCCCAATTGCCATCAAGGACAGTTGATGGTGAGCAATGTCGGCAAATTCCGAAAAAGAGGGGTGGCACGAAATCTAGGGCTCATTCTAGCATAGCAATAATCATACCTTCGAGGCTGACAGAAGCAAGGAGATCAAAGCTGGAGGAATGCGCGGTCTTTGGGAAATGGTGGGGAGGAAAGTTCACAAAGGATAAAATGCAATAGTGGTGGGAGGAAGTTTGGAAGGATGAGGTGAAAATCAAATTCATACAGAATGATTACATCCTCATAGAATGCTCATCGGTCTCAATCAAGGATGCAATCATGGGGAGGAAAGAGTTGATGTTTCAAGGGAAAGGTTTTCATTTCGTGTCTTGGCAGTGCAACTTTGTCCCAGAAGATTACACCCCAGACAAAATGAT
>VDFB02082675.1:0-21071 GCA_007258455.2 Sequoia sempervirens
CTGAGTACATGACAATAGCAACTTCCAACATACAATGAATGCAATCACAACTCTCAACCTACGATGAATGCAAGAACTCAATTCTGGAACAGCATGTTAATAATGGACTGTGATTACATTTGCATTCTCAGAAATACAATTTTCAGACCTATCATAAACTATCCTGTGCATTTCATTTCACTATTTTTGACTGAAATTTACACACCATGAGCAGAAATACATTTCAGACTTCATTACAACCCTACTGTGCACTGTTTTTGGACTGTCTTGGAAATAGCAGCATGAAAGAACCTCAACAAATGACTGTTACAGTAATATTAGAGCTTGGGACAAGACATAAACCACCCAGAATTTATATTCAGACTTGCACAAGTTATCAGAGCCTTAATATGAGCAGAATACTCAGAACTTATGCACCAAAATGATACACAGCAGTATAGGCAACTCCTTTCTTTCATGCAGACCCCAAATATACAACAATAAATCCCTATTTGCATTTTTAGACTGAGCAACAGAAATTTACAATCAATTCCAAATATCTCAGACCTGGTTATGAGATCGCCAAGGTAAATGGATGTTGAATCTTGCTCAGAAACGGCTCAGAATTGCTGCAGCAGCAAGTAACTCAGTTCTGATGCACCTAACGCCAAAGTTCAGACTAGTTCTTCCCTCAAATCTCCCACTCTGTCATTGGAAGAGGATCCACGAGTTAGCAAGGTCTGCTTCCTTTCCCATGAAAGCCACGAACAGGTTCTTTTGATTGGGACACCACCATTCAATTGAATATAGACTGATATAAGATGCACAGGAGCAGCCTAAGTGAATCACTTCACTCAGAAGATAAACACGCCCCTCTGAAAATTCCAGACTCTTCCCAAATAATCACGTCCCTGCTCAGAAGGAGAAAATAACCCAGTGCCTAGGGTTTGATATGCTGTACAATTTCTTGAAGGCTGATACTTCCATAAACTGAAGATATTTGATGGGGCCACTGGTAGCAATGAGGAACCACACCCTAGCAGATTGAAAGAAGATTTTTTACCTGTTCTCAAACCCTTGATAAGCTCCAAACTGAAAACACAGCCAATCTCCTCAAATTTAGTCACTGAGAGTGACCATTAAAGTTGTTTTGAAACACCCGCAGAAACCTTGAATGGATTCCTCAGCAATTTCCAGCTAGGGTAGATAGTTGCACTACCGAAACTGGTGTCCTAGGGTTTTCAAACCCACAGACCTGAGAAGCTTGAGAAAACTCTCCAAAAGTGAAAGTGAGAATAATATCCAAGAATGACCAAATGAGTTCTAAAAGCCCCTTTTATATTTTTTCTCTAACTCTCGAAAAACTTCTTCTTTTTAAGATGCACTTTCTAATTTAAACACTCTTTTTACTCTAAAAATGACCTTTTTCCTTAAAATAATGATATTTTGTCATGCAAGACCCTTGTTTAATGCATCCAAGATTTAAAGCATCTCATTCCGGTTCCGATGAGTTATAATACTAAGGGCCTTTTTAAATATTTTAATTGATTTTAAGAAATATTAGTAATTTAATTAAAATATAACCATTAATACACTCATTTTTGCGGAATTGTCAGAATGCATCGGAATTGGAAACTAATTGTACCATTATTATTGTTGTGGATACCTTGGCATTGCTTAAGGACAAGCAATCTTTGGGAAGGGCGGACTATAATGTCCCCATTTTAGGGTTCTCATGCTTTGCAGATGGAGATGGTTTTCTGGGTTTGTATATGTTGGATTAGACAGATGATTGGAGGTTAACTATGAGCTCAGATGGCTTAGAGGAGTTATTTGCATTTCAGTAACAACAATACACATAAAGTTAATCAATATTAACCAATGTCTTCAACAGCACTAGAATGACGTACTCATCACTAAAGACTTCCATGACATTAATGGTATTACACAGTAATTATCAGAAGGCCAAAATACAGTCTGATTTGTATTTTTTGAGCACAAATGGGACTGTAATACACTAACAGCAGTTCATGAACTTATATAGACATTACATATATTTGTTGCTTAGCATTTTCAAGCTTCAAATACTCAGATTATGATTGCAAATAATGCACAGCAGTACAAAATGACTGGTAAATGAAGGTACAGTGACTGAAGTGGAACATATCATTGGTTATTGCACTTTAGGAACACCAGTGCACATTGGATAGATAAATGTATATTCGATGACTGAAGCAGAGATATATCACCATACACTAATCCTAGAGCTCACAATAGCATAGCCTTTCATTACATAACATCATTAGGAGACTGACAGCAGTTAATCACCTAAATTCTGAACATTGACAAATCTGATTACAAGTATATTGACCCAGATTTTAACAGCAATTCTAATACACAGTCTAGGGCATCCCTTACACCCAGAAATGGTAGAAACACACTCAAGGAAGTGAATCAGACCTTGCTGTTATGGAACTGAGCATACCAACAGCATTACCATGACTGATATATACTGGATAACAGCCCAAAAATGTTTTAAATACTACTCAGAACTTGTGACAGAGAATGTAAATATAGTAAGAGACGTTTAGACCTGGTATAACCATTGACCACAGCCTGGAAATGGTAGGAACAGCTACAGAAGTTCCCAGAATGCACAAACAGCAGCTAAAGTCACCTCTTTGACAATTGAATCTCTTGGTAAGTGGTGCGCTCAGCCTCAAATACTTCAGATGCCACTTCCAAAGTCTTCTAGCAGTGACCACGCCCAGGTTACTAGCTGATAAATGAGGCACTCTCTTCCGAGATTAATACGTCACTCTTTGTTTCTTCCAAACTCATCAATACCGAGTCTCTTTCATGGCTATCTTGCTTGGAAAAGCTGTCCCTAGGGTTTTTACAAGATATCACGCCTTCAAAAGGTCTGATATACTCACTAAATTCGTCCCAATGAAGCAGCAAATGACTCAGTGAACAGTAATCCGAAAATCAGAAATTAAGCCTTATTTCCCATTTCCAACCTTGCACCAAAACTCAGCCTTTAAATAGTGGAACTCCCTCAAATTTGGTCACTGAAAGTGACCATTAAATTTGCTTTGAAACACCTGCAGAAACCTTGAATGGATTCTTCAACAATTTCCAGCTAGGGTAGATAGTTGCACTACCGAAACTGGTGCCCTAGGGTTTTCAAACCCATAGACCAAAGAAGCTTTCAGAAAGCTCTCCAAAATGAAAGTGAGAATAATATCCAAGAATGACCAAATGAGCTCTAAAAACCCCTTTTATATTTTTTTCTTTAACTCTCCAGAAGCTTCCTTTTTTTAAGATGCACTTTTAAATTTAAACCTATGTTGCAAGGTTCGTACCCACAGGCCTCGAACCCGGTTCGGGTACGCACCCGGTTTGGGTTCGTATGTGGGTACGTGCTGGGTACGCACAGGGTGTGCGCCCAACATTGTGGGTTCGCCAGGGTTTGCGGGTGCGCCAACCACAGCCGATGAAGCAGCGCCTCCCTCAGCTACAGCGAACCGAGGTGGGCATGGGCCAAGTTAAAAAAAAAAGGGCCCAAACTTGATTAAAAAACATTTTTTTTTTAATTTTTTTTCCTCCCAACCCTAAAACAGCATTGATCATTTCATAGTATGATACTTGATCATTGATCATTTCATAGTGATGATTTCCATTGTGATAATTCAATGTGTAATGCGGAGGCAAATCTGGGAATCAATACTAAGCCATTCCAACTTTCAAATATGATTGATACACAATAGATACCTACTCAAAAATTAATATCAGACCTGTACATACTCAGAATAACCAACAAAGAGCAGATCACAGTATTCCAAAACTATGCCAGACCACAGCAATACAAACTGAGCTTATATTTGCAGCAGATACATTACATACAACGACCAGAATTGACAGCAACCTCAAAAATTTGCAGTAGATAATAGTACAACAGATAATCAGCATTACAACATTACTATCCACTCCATAGATACTAACAGTAAATCTGATAACCCAAATCTGAAACATACTACTCAATATTGGACTGAGTTTACCAAGCATATTCAGAAATACATATTCAGACTTATTGCAAGAACTTCTGTGTTATGTTTAGAGCTGATGTATGAAGTTAATCCTCAGAAAATTAACAGCAGATAGAAGAAAGTCTGTACTCAATCTGAGACAAGGTTATAATCTTTTACAACTTCTCACAGTCTATTTGTAGCAGCAAATACATTGATTTATAACACCAGATAATAGAATGAACAGCAGTTACAAGTAATACAATGAGTTCATAAATATCTCAAACCTGGGAATGTGTTTGCCAGGGTAAATGTAAGATGAATCTTGCTCGATCAATGATCAATGATCGTGAATATTTATCTTTGGCATTTAGCATTGATCAATGATCAAGTATCATACTATGAAATGATTTAGTTTTACAATTCTGTATATTTCTCTTTTTTATTTTTTTTGTGTATATATATATATATATATATACATATACACACACGTACCCATACGTATCCAAACCCCTAAAAAAAAATTTCATGTACCCACGTACCGGGTTCTCGTACCCGCACCCGAACCCGAACCCGAACCCGAACCCGAACCGGTAACTTAGGTTTCAAGTGATTTGCTTATCCAAGTCTAGCATTGGAAATCTTTAAACCTTATAGGGCATCATGTTTTGCTTTCAACTTCCTTTTTTATTTTGTAGTTCTTCTATTTCATTTTATTAAATTTTTATGAGTCCTAGTAAGTATCTAGGCATTTAGGCTTTATTTTTATCAGGGACCAGACTAGTGGCAAATATTAAATCCAGTTCTACATGCCTTGAGCCATTTCGAGAAAAAATTTGGATGTGACCATAAAAGCTATATGTCATTGAGGAATTAATGAAATATACATGTTTCGTCTATCAAACCCTAGGTATATATTCATCTATGGTCCATGTAGTTTTGGAATGGGAGGAGTATGTACCAAAATTTGGGAACAGCAGGTCTGACAGCACAAATATAATATATATAGTTATACATATATATATAGGGGTCGGTTGGAGAGGCAGCAGCTGGCTGCACAAATATGATACATATATACATATATAGATAAATAGATTAAAATAATTAATAATATTTCTAACAGTCAACACTAAGTAGACATAAGTCTCATAGAGGGGTTCAACAAATGGTGCAAGATGCCAAGAAACATAAGAGTCAAACCTTGCGAGTTAATGGAGACTAAGGAGCACATCTGACTAATCATTGTTTAAAGATGTAAAAAAATGCATAGTTACCAGGTTCAAAAAACTTCAATTCATTTGGAAGGTCAAAAGAATCCAAAATCTTCAAAACAGTTGTGGAAAAATCCCTTTATATATAAAACAGAAAAAAAAAAAAATTCATAAAAGTTTACGAGCAGAATCCTGTAAATAATAAAATACATAGATATGCAGAAATGATAGAGAGCTTCATACTTCAATAACATCAAAACGTTAAAGCATCTCTTTCCTAATTCGCTCTTCTGTCTCATGCTGGCAGACATGTATGAAAGTGTATGTTTTTTTTTCTTGTTTTTATAGTTTAGGGTTTTGTATTAAGTCAATATTAGATTACAAAAAAAAAAAATTTTAGATCTCCTCCTATGAAAATTTGCCCAACCCAAACAGGACAAATATGTCCAGTCCAAAGAATCTAGATTC
Organism: Sequoia sempervirens; assembly: GCA_007258455.2. Classification (NCBI taxonomy): domain Eukaryota; kingdom Viridiplantae; phylum Streptophyta; class Pinopsida; order Cupressales; family Cupressaceae; genus Sequoia; species Sequoia sempervirens. The sequence goes on from VDFB02082675.1 coordinate 5,687, forward strand.
GGTATACAAAAATGTGATCCTGCAATGCATCTTGAAGATCTGTTCATACCCATTACCAAGAATTCCCTCATGTTTCAATCATTTCAATATCTGTGGGTTGCAATATTTTTTTCCTTCCTTCGCTAAATAAAGCAAAAAAAAAATAATGGAAGGTTCCCAAATCTTTGAACGACATATGATTTACAACCACACGCAAAATTCAGAATGTGTGTCTTTTCTAGATTTTCATAAGTGCCCAAAGGCCATAACAATAAGTTTTTGACTAGTAACAGGTAACCTATAGACAGAATATCATTTCTCGGTGCTTTCCATTGGACATTATTACTTGCCAATGGTCAAATTATTCAGGTAATACTACTATGCCAATTTCACAAACACTTACTTGTTAAATTATCAAATCGAATTATATGAAAGGCATTAAGTATTTTATTGATTCAGAGACTTATAATAGACACTCATTTGATTTTAAACAATCAATTTCAAGGCATACAAGGACCCAAGCAGATAAACGGCTTCACTGTTTATTTTATGAAGGTGAACATTCTCCAAAACTACTTTGTTTAGCATTCTCTTAAATCTCTTTCTTCTATGGACCTCAACAGGTCTTCTGCGCTAGCCAATGCCTCTTAAATACCATGAAATTTCATGTTGCAAAGAATCCAAACTTTCTAATACTAGAAAAAATCCGAGTTTATCTCAATGATCGTTGATTTTGAAAAAAGTTAACCCAAAGGTAGGGATAGAAAGGAACGATTGGAATACTGACCGCTAATTGATAAAGACGTGAGGCTCTGGCTCGTAACATGGCTGCAACAACTGCGGCTGAAGGTATGATAATGCGTAGATCCGGAGCTCCAATCCTCCTTGGCTACAAACCCTGGCTTTCTCTCCAACAAAAAGAAATAATATAAGACTTAGTTCATATGTAAGGGTTAATGACAAAAGAGATGTGTTCTGTATCAAAGATTGTCCACTCAAGGGAAATTAAATAAACTAACTTATAAATGCAAAACCTATATCATAACCTAGGTACCTCGTTGTTTTTCACTGTCATTACTTAAAAACAGAAACAAATTTGAAAATTATAAACCTATGTTAAAAGGAAAAACAAAAAAAAGTAGCTATTTAAATGATGAATATATATAATATGCATGTATACATACAACTATATAAAATAAAATAATAATAATATATTTTTCAAATATATGTATATACTTAGTAATCATGTTTAAGAAAAAAGGACAGTTTCACAAAGGCACAAAATCAATTTGAACAAATAATTTTGGGAAAAGAATAAGTATGATATATAGAGTTATTTTTGACCAAATATCCCAAAGCATGTAAAACTTCTTTGATATATGATTTTAAATTTATGGTCAATTAGGGCTAAGAGAAAGAGGGGTCAACATGCCACTCCAAAAATCAAGGATTTTAATTAAAACTAAACATAGCTTTTTTCAATTTAGAGGTTTCTTCTTTAATATAAGATTTTAAATTTATGGTCAATTAGGGTTAAGAGAGAGGGGGGACAACATGACACTTCAAAAATCAAGGACTTTATTTAACACTAAACATAGCTTTTTTAAATTGGAGGTTTTATATTATTGTGGCATGTACCTACAAAATTGTTTTTATCTTTATATGTATTATATTCAATGAATTTGACAAATAATGGATAGGGATAAATGCAAAAAAAAAAGGCAAATTCATTTCTACTACATACGAATTATCTTTTTAAGTAAAAAATCATGTTGAAGTTGTAGATTTAAGCATTTTGAAGTCATAATATTTTATTCAACATTTAAACAATAATAATTAATAATTTTTCAACACATTAATAATAAAAGGTTAAACCCATGATGGAGGAACAATAGAAGGAAAAATGGTGAGAAGCGAAAAGTGGATTGGCGCCTGGGCGAATGTGATGGATGCAGAGTTGCCTCTATTTATCTCAAGTCGCAATCAATCAAACAATTATGGACAAAGAAGGGACAATTTGGGTCAAAGGCGTGACAATCAACAGGCAAATTAGCTTGAAGATTAGGTTGCGGCTTTTAAATGGGTTTGGCATTGCCTTAACAAATGGAGTCGCTCTTAGGGATCGGGAGCAGAGGAAAGATATTGGAGCCACCCTAGCAGGGATCTTAGGTGGGTGTGGTTTCCATCCTATCAATGGAGGGATCAGAGTTCTGAATTTGGTAAATCAATGAACCACTCCAGGGCCCCCTTTAAGATGTCTGAAAAGGGAGGTCAGTATGGTCGGTTAGGGAAAAATGGTGGTAAACCCCCTACAGCATCCTTCAACTAGTGGAAAGGAGACCTTCCAATTGGAATCCATGGAAGCATAAAAAGGTTGATAGTTTGGATAGGCGTGTTCCCTACTTTACCACTAGGTCGAACACAATATGCCTGAATAAGAGGGTGAATACTGGTTCAAAAGGGTTTGAGGAGAGGAAACATGATGTGGTGTAGGAGAGATCCAAGGTGAGGAATAACCATCCTAAGGTGTCGGGCAAAGGGATAGACCTCTCGAAACCCAAAAGAAATAGCAAAGCAATGGTGATCCCCACCAAATCCCTACAAAATTCCAAGGATGTGTTGAAGGAGTGCATTTTTCACCAAATGAGGAGGTGGTGGATTGGTGGAGAAACTGTTAGTGTAGGTTTTTTATTTTCCTTATGCTAGGGAATATTTATTTTTCCTACACACATTATTAAGCTTGCTTAGGTTATATTAGAATGGTTAGGATGAGGACATGTGGCATAATCCATCAATCATATGTGTCACTCACACCCACTTTTGGGTAGTTGAGTCTCACGCCCTCTTTTGGATTCTTATGCCACCTCGCATAACCATTTCTTGTCTTTATCTGAGTAGGCATAACCATGTAATTTGGCATTTACCAAGTAGCTAAAACTCCCACCTATTATGGGCACTTGGGAGTTTTTAATCCTCTTGGAATTATCTACCATTATTTTGCTATACAAACGGCACCCACCCCTCCCCTTGGCTAGTAATATGGAATGCTAGTTCAGTGCTAAGAGAGTGTTGGGTTTATTCATCTCTACATCTCTTCTCTTGCTTTCCTTCAATCGTTTTGATCTTGGGTGATTTCACAACCAAATCTAACATGGTATCAAAGCTAGTTGTGAGTAGTGGGTTTGCAATTTTTTCAATCCATTCTTGAAAGCAAAGTATGCTCTTCTCTTGCATCCTACGATGACTTGGAGAATTAGAAATGCTTGATAGAGATCTCAGTTTCTAGGGGGCATCCTTTCTATTGCATTTTATTGCAAGTATTTCAAAGCTTCCTAGAGACATTATGAGCTCACCATTGAGTTTAGAATAGCCGAAAAAGTAGATTAGGCTTTTTATTTGTCCAAATTAGACATTAGATGCAAGATCTGTGAAGGATTGAAGATAGAGGTTTTTTGAGAGGTTCTAGAAGGTAGCCATCAAATTGGTGCATTTTTGGCCCAAACGAACCTCACCATCACACTCAGAAGGCATCAATACCATAAAATTGGCTATCAATTCATCGAAAACAAAGAAAGTCAAATTTGACACAAATTTTTTTGGTAGGCGAGCCGTATGACCCACCTGCACAGTGTATGGTACGGATCTTTAAAAAAATTATTATCTTATGCATCATCAAAAAAAAATATTTTTTGCAAATAAAAGTATTTTGGAAAAAAAAAGCAAAAAAATTGAAAATTTAAGGTACCAAGGGTACCTACGCCAGTGTAGGCCCCTTATACATGGGTAGTACAAGAGGTACACAAGCATTAATACCTATGTCCCCCAACTTGTTGCACCACATTGTAAAGTACAACAATAGATTTAAATAGCTGCAATACTTTTATAAAAGGATTTGGGATGTGGCTTCGGCTCCCCACCTCTAAAGAAAAATTGAATCTTTTTATTATTTAAAAATTTTAATATTCAAAAACCTTTTTTTAATTTATTAAAAATTCAAAAAGAACATTCAAAGTTTTGTACTACACTTGTTGACCAACCTCGGCCTCTCTACCTACAACCTCGACTAGCATGTCGACCCACCACATTTGGTGGCAATTTTTAGCAATTCTCCAGTTTTGGCGGTTTCGCCAATTTTGGAGGAAGTTTCAAAATTTGGTAGTTTTCTACATTTAGTAAATAAACATAAATTTTTGGTGGTTCAACTATTCTTGGTGGAACTCTAAGTTTAGCAGCAATTTTCCAAATTTGGTGGAGGTTGATTTTTTGAATATTTGACCCCTCTCCATTGGAGTTTTCACTTTTGCACCTGAACTTCGGAGGGCTCATTTTCAGTCATATGAAGGCCTTTTTCATAGCAATTTTTTTTATTTAGGGTAAAATTTCACACTCTTCGCAATGGTATAATCATTTTTTGCTCAAATAATCCCATTTTTCCATAAAATCAATTTTCTCATCAAATCTGAACGATAGTCCTCATTTTTTGGAACTTCAAATGGATGTAACTTTCATATATGACCTCAGATTGAGGTGGTTCTTTTTTCAAAGTGAATTATTTTCCAAACACTACACATTTGTGTTATTTTGAGGTTCTCATTTTGAAATTTTATTGTACTTTCAACATTTGAGTCCATTTTTTGACACTGTAAAACTTTGGAAAACAACTTCAGCATTGTAAATGCATTGATTTATAAAGTTCCAAATCATTTTTTGTTGGGGGAATTCTTCATTGAGTGAAAAAGGGGGGTGTCTCTATGTGTTTTCCTTCTTTCATTCTTTTGCATTGCAACAACAATCCAAAATCAATAAAACGGTTCCTCTACTCACACCATACAATTACTTTAAGTGGAAAGATGAGATGGAACTTCACTTAAGGAAGTTAAAATTGTATAGAATAACAATGGGTATTGATAAGGAAGCTACAGTGGATGAAGAAAATCCTAAATGGTTCAACAAATGTGATGAAGCTTTTGGCACCTTATGCATGGTTGTATCTCCTGATCTATGCTTTCATATTATGTCTGCAAAATCACCAAATGAAGTGTGGAATACTTTGAATAATCTCTTTGGTAAACAAGATGATTTGAGAGCACATTCATTAGAGAATGAGCTCATAGGATTGAGTCCATGCAACTTTGACACCATTTAGGATTTCTTTACTAAGTTTAATGCCATAAGATTACAATTGGAGCAATGTGGAATTAGAAAGGATGACTCAATTTATTTTAAGCGTTCTTTCAAAACTTGGTCTAGATTATGTAGTGTTTGTTTCTACATTCCATGCAATGAAAAGAGCCTTAGGAAAAGCATTTACTATGCCTTTTCTAGGTGAGTTCGCTTCTGGTCTCACAAAGGAGCAAGATAAATTGATTCAAATAGGCATTATTAAATATTCTAAGTATCATGCCTTGGTTTCAAAACAAGGCACTAATAAGAATAACAAGAAACAAAAGAATCAAGGAGATAAAAAGAAAAATTCAGATCAATCTCCATCTACTTTTAAAGTAAAAGCTAAATTCTCTTCAAAAGAGGATTCATCTAAGAAGGAGAAGCCCACTTGTGTATATTGCAAGAGGAGTGGACATGAAGAACATTCTTGTTATAAGAAGGATATTGATGAACTAAACCATCTTCTTGAGAAGAACAAAATCAGTTTTCCTTCTCGAATGGTTGATTCAACTTCTTCTTCTAATTCCAAAAATTCAAAACAATCAGAATCTAATAAGGAAAAAGGCCATAGGTAAATCAAAAGGTAAAGCTCTTTGTGCTTCTACAGGTCTTGGATTGGGGAGATGGCTCCTAGATTTTTGAGTTTCTCATCCTATGACTTCTACATAGTCTATGTTCTCTTCTTTTGAGCCTTGTGTTATGCTACCTATTTTGATGGGAAACAATACATTCATGGATGTAATTGGGAAAGGTTTTGTTGATATTGGTGATGGCACCTTCAATAATGTTTTTTGTGTACCTCATTTATCAAATAATCTTCTTTCCATCTATCAAATTACTCGTGGTGGAGCAAGGAAGACTATGGAATTCACACTTGATTCAATTATCATCAAAGACTTGAAAAGTAGAGAGACAATTGCTACTAGGATGGTTGATCATGCATCTCAATTATACACCTTTTCAGACTTTATACCTAATGATGGTTTTGATCCTTTGGTTGTTGATCACACTCGTAATGTGAATTTTGATTTTGAGAACTTTGGCTACTTTAACTTGGGTATTCTCACAAGTGATCAATTTCATGAACCTTGCAGTATTTCTTCTCCCTCTATTTTTGCTTCTAAGGATACTGGTGTTGCTACATTCATGGTTGCTTGTGATTTAGTGCAACAGGATATACATCATCTTCCAGTTATAGCTACTTAGGATCACTACTTGGCAGATGTTACAGGTTTGTTTATATAGCCTCATATTTCAAACTTGGGAGACACTATTCATGACATTCATCTTCTCTTTGATGAATTTGATTCTTCTTCAGTTGTTGTGGAGGAACATTTGGATCCTCTTGTTCATTCTCCACATGATCCTTCACCACAATTTGACATGATTGTGGATACTTTTGAGCAGCATTTGGAGGAGGCATCTTTGTCTTCAAAAGAGATATCGGAGTCTTTGAATCTTGTTCTACATACATCTCTACTAGGTTCTAGATTGTCATATTCGTCAATGTGGCCTAGAACACCTAATTTGATGGTGGCATCTTTCAACATCAACATGGAGACACACAAGCAGTTTACAGATACTTCATACATTTTGCACTTTTTTCCTTCATATTACTTTCAAGAATGGGAAGACATTCTTCATGAACCTTTAGTTTTGTTTCTTCCTAAGGGGAGGAACGTTGTTTGAAAATCATGGACCATCTTCTACATCTAGTTTCGAGCATCAACCATTGGTATGGTTGACTACTTGAGGGAATGCTCCATCGTCTTTCTTATCCTTTCTATTTTGGAGGGGACTTCTTCCTTGCATGGGATTCTTCTTGTGTTGGGAAACTTGTTTTCTTTTCTCTCTTTTGGGGAGGAGTTTTGTCCCACCGGGTTTTCTCATTTTCTCTGATTCAAAGCTCAATTGGAAAAATGTGACATATATATACTTCATGTATATACATCAATCGATAAATATGAGAATATATATGTTTGAGTATGGATATTAAAATAATGCTATATATATGTAATATATTAATATATAGGTATATAATTATGTTAATATAAACATATATACATATATATTAATATACGTATATATGTATGTATATATATAATTATTTTGATATATATTTACATATATATTTAATTGGAAAGTAATGTATTTAGTAATTATGTGGATATATATATATATATATTATTGTTTGATGTATATTAAAAAGTGTTTTATAATAAACATAGTGCATTATCATAGCGTTGCCATATTTAAAGTTTAATGTTATCCATAAAGCGAAAGAGGAGAATAAGTCAAAAGGCTTATGCACAATGCATAAGTGAAAGAGAATATTATTCAAATGTTGCAAGTGAAAACAAATGCTATTGTAAACAGTGTTGACTTAGTCTTACCCGCGCATGAAAAGGGCACTTGAGTATGAAAGATGGTGCCAGAATATGTAGTGAATGGGAACCAACAAAAGCCTATTACTTATGCCATATCCAAGCAAAGCCATATGATAAACATGAAACTTAGTCAATTCAAAGATGTCAAAAATTTGTAGGGGTAGTCAACTTGCAAAACCAAATAGGAAACATGTAGTAATGCATCATTGTGCCTTGACTCAGTAAAAGAGTCATGTTGTCACAAGAAGGGAGTCGACTCATCCATTCTATGAATTTTGAAATAAGAGGATTGTTATGTGTTGCAATTTGAAAGTTTAAATCAACCACATATCAACTAAGTTAATGCATTTTTGGTCGGCGTTTAGAATGGTGGCAGATTTAACAACTTATTTGTAGCATTAAGATGCTCATGTTTTAGTATAAATAGAGGTGTTCTATCTACCATTTGTTACACCTTTCCATTCAGAATTCTTTGTTGCTATTCTGTTGTAGTCTTTTGTGCATTAAGATGCTCATGTTTTAGTATAAATAGAGGTGTTCTCTCAACCATTTGTTACACCTTTCCATTCAGAATTCTTCATTGCTATTCTATTGTAGTTTTATGTGCAAGCATTATTCTGAGAGTTTTTTGTGAGAGAGAGAGAGAGTGAGAGTTATTTATAAAATTGTGTTTATTGAGAGTTCTTAAGAGGAGGCTAGAGTTTGGAGATTAGTTTAGCATTAAAGAAGTAGCAATCGTGGTTGTGGAGGTTGAGGTTAGAAAGCAATATTATCAGTTGGAACTTTAAATCTAGGCATGTTGATTTCTATTCCTCTATTATTTATGTTTGAAAGATTATTTGATTATAAATATGCCCATATTTGGGAAAGATTGTTTTGGAATGCATGATATCTTTGTTTTTGTGAACTTAGTTATTTCCTAGTTTGGAATAACCTTGTGTGATTCTTGGTTGAGTCTTGAATTGGTGAAACCCTCTTATTTGGGAATACATATATATTATGCTGAAATATGTGTGGCTTTAATGCTATTAGAACTATACTTAGTTTGTTATGACTATATGAATATTACATGAAAAGTGAATTGTGGAATATGTTGCTATCTTATAGTACTTTTTAAATATTTCATTTTGAACATGAGAGGTTAGCATGGTTATTTCAAGGGTTAGAGTGATCCATGGGAAAGGGGGTAACCTAGATGGTCACTAGTAGGTGTGCATGTATAGTTAGCATGGTTATACCTGGGGTTAGAGAGATCCATGGGAAAGGGTGTAACCTAGTTAAATCAATTCGTTAAGACTTAGTTATTCATGGGGCTAGGGTAACCCATGGTAAAGGGAATAACCTTGTTGAACAATTTGTTATGTCATCATATTAGATTGAATGCGTGTTATGTTTATGGTCAATACCAAATCAAGCTAAGGGTGGGCGGACATATGACTCACACTCGAAGTACTGGGTGTTGAATTATTTGGCCAAAGTAGTGTAAGTATCCATTGTTTACACTGTTAATTCACTGTAATCCATGATTACTTTCTAGGAAGGAAAGTCATACATGTAGGTTGTAACCAATGTATGGTAGCTCTAGATATGTAGGACACAACACTATGCTCAGGAAGGTCAGGATTATGGGGTTACCAAACCAATCTCTTTGTCAAAGGGTAGGGCCATCTTACTAGTTAGGTAGATGTGTGGGGGATAGTAGTAAGTCCATGGTTGGAGAAAAAGCGCTTGAGTGATGCTCTCCCTCATATAGTTGGTGGTCGAGATTGAGGATGTAGTGCCAGTTTGGGGACACCTAGAATGCATGCACCAATAATGGGGACATCTAGGAGGTATGCACCAACATTGGAGACATCTAGATCATTGTATTTTGTTTGTGTAACTATATCATTAAGATCATGGAAGCTATGAATGCAAACATGTATCTCTATTCTTATTAAGAAATTGTAAATGGGAAATATCATCATGAAATTATGTAACGTGAATTTGTTACTTGAATTATTGAAATGATTCTTTGTTATGCAATGGAAAAGTTTGAAATGTTTATGTTTCAAATTTGCATCTTGTTATTCAAATGAAAAGAATTTTTTTTCTCATAATGTTAGTAGCATAAACTGAACTCACTTGTGGGTAAAACATAGTAAAAATAATGGGTAGAACAATGGGCATGTAACATGTGGTATTAGAGCTGCCAGGTTTAGCACTAGAACCTATATGCTCGCTATGCTTTCGTCCAACATTATATGAGTCTAATGTTTGGAATTCTTGTGCCAGGATAGTGCATCTCAAGATGACTGCAAGGAAGTCAATAATAGTTAATGAGCTCTACCTAAAGTCCAATAAAGAGAGGGAAGCCATTGTTTGAACCATAGAGGGGACCAATTATGACAACACTATTTAGCTAAGTGACACTGAGAATTTTAGTCATGCTATATCTCACATTAGTCAAGAAAGAAGGAGGATGCATGTGGCTGTTAACTTTGTACCTCCTATCTCTCCTTCCAAATCAGATTCTTCATCACTTTTAAGGGATATGCCCTCAGAATGCAGTGTTAGTCTTGCTATGATCTTTAGTGACCCTCATGTTCTTCCTATGCCAAAAGTCATTGTAATAGCCTCAAGTGGTGAATCAGAGGGATATGCCCCCTAAAATTATGTATCTACGGATAGGTCTGAGGGTTATTTCCCTTTTGATAATGTATGGGAACAAAAATTAGAGGGGTATATCCCACTTAGCTATGTATTAGAGAGTGAATCTGAGGGATAATCACCCCTATACTATTTGAATAGTCATTCCATGTAAATGCTAGGATACTGAAACCATATTGATATAAATGAAAATTGTGTTTTGGCAAAAAATTGTGTATGAGTTCTTCTTTTAAACTTCATATATATGAATGTTTGTTCTTAGGAAATATTTTAAATGATATGTAAACATTCCTATAATCTAATTGAAAATGAAACCTCCAAGTGTAAACTTTCTTGTCGAAAATGGTTAGAACTAGAACCAAACTTGGGGGAAGCCAAGAAGTAGAAAATTTTGGGGCTAAATTGAACCGTATTTTAGCCATGATGGATGAGACAATAGAAAGAATAGGAAACCTTGAGCAAGAGGTAAGGGGAAAAGAAAGGGAGGAACAAGAAGTTCCTAATAATGATGAAGAGGGGGAAAATACCCATGATCATTCTTAGTATAGTGAACATGAGGATGATGAATCATAATCTAGATCAAAGGGAAGCAAATAGAAATGACTTGCTAGTGAGTTATCTTGAGATATGAGAAAGATCACTCCTCCCAAGTTTGTAGGAAGTACTAGTGGGGATGTAGCTGAGGCATGGCTCACAAAAATGGAAAAGTATTTTGAAATCAGGAATTACTCTGAGATAACTAAAGCTATTTGGGGAGATTCCAATTGGCTAGAGAAGCATCCAACTAGTGGATGGATAAAAATATGGAGCTTGGGTTAAGTTCCTTAAATCTTACTTGGAGTGAATTCATTGATTTTTTTTGAAAGTGGTGGCTACCACAACTCTTCTATGATCAAAAGCTTACCAACTTCCAAAACTCGAGGCAAGGAGATTCCTCGGTTAATGAATATTGAGATAAATTCACTCATCTCCTAAGGTACGTAACCATGTACCAAAAAATGAGCGGTTTCGCATAAGGAAGTTTGTCATGGGCCTCAATGCCCAAATAGGTGGAGAGGTAGATGTGCACAGTCTCGCTACCATGGACTTGGTGTACAAAAAATCTATTAAGCAAGAACAAAGGCTTCTCAAACTATCGTGAAAAGAATCAAAAGAAGTTTAATTGGTCCCAAGCCAATCAAGCTTCGAAGAAGCCTAGTGAAGGGCAAGATTTTCAAAGGAAAGGGACAAATGATCTCGTAATAGTTAGAATAATTCAAGAAGGGACCATAGGGGGAACAACAACAATAACAATAATGACAATAATGGTAGGAATGAAGGAAATTCTGGAAGACCTACGTCAAGGATTGAACCATTGAGAGGATGTTATACTTGTGGTGGAGATCACTTTGCAAATCAGTGTCCCAACAAACCACTAGGGATGCAGCCACAAGGGAATCAACTACCTTCTCAATGAGAAACATTCCAGCAGAGAATTCATGTAGCATTAAACACACGACAAGTGGAGTACCAGATCACTCTTGTGGAAATATCAAGTACATTGTTTGGTACACCTATTTCCGTTCTCATTGATATTGGTGCCACTGAAAATTTTGTTTCTCCTAGTATAACTAGTAAATTTTCTAGAAAATTTGGCTATATGGAAAAGTCTTGGATGGATGAATATGCAAACCAGATAAGAGCTAAGGTGGAGCAATGTCTATTCGAAGCAAGGGTTGAACTTTCGAGTTTATACAATGAGTTAATTTCTCAAGTTGATGTTGTATATTATGGACCTCAAGACCCCCAAGAAGCCAAAGAAGGTAAGGTGGGGGATTCTGGAAAAAAAAATATGGAGAAATATCCTATCCTACGAAAAATTGTGGATGTATTTTTAGATGAATTACCTGGATTGCCTCCTAAGAGAGTGTTTGATTTCTCCATCGACATAGTTCCAAGGGTGGAGCCTATATCTAAAGTGTCATTTAGGATGACCACGACATAATTAATGGAGCTAAAAGCTCGATTGGAGGAATTGTTGCCCAAGGGGCTTATTAGACCTAGTGTTTCACCATGGGGAGTATCGATAATCTTCATGAAGAAGGATGGCATATTGCGCTTGTGAATTGATTATTGTTTGCTTAATAAGGAAACGATAAAGAATGATTATTTGTTGCCATGTATCAATGATCTCTTTGATTAGATGTGAGGAGTGACAATATTTTCAAAATTTGATCTACAATAAGGTTATCATCAACTGAGGATCAAGGATGAAGATATTTTCAAAACAACCTTCAGGACTAGCTATGGTCATTATGAGTTCACGGTCTTACCTTTTGGGCTAATGAATGCATCTACAACATTCATGAACTTAATGAATAATGTATTCAGAGACTGCTTGGACAGGTTTGTGTTGGTCTTTTTGGATGATATTCTTATCTATTCCAAGAATGAAGAGGAACATCTCCAACATCTAGAGATTGTTCTCCAATGATTGAGAGAGCATAAGCTATATGGGAATCTCTCTTAGTGTACTTTCTTTCAAAAGGAAGTGCAATATTTGGGTCATTTGATTTCAGCTGATGAGATTGTAGTTGATCCAACAAAAATAAAAGCAGTGCTTGAATGGCTAGTACCTAAGAATATGCCGAAAGTTAGAAGTTTTATGGGTCTGGCTGGTTACTATCGGAATTTTGTTGCAAAATTTTCCAGAATAGCTTTCCCATTACCTCCTTATAGAGAAAATGGAAGAATTTTGAATGGACAGAGAAATGTAGGTGACATTTGATCAACTCAAGGAGAAGTTGACCACAACTCTTATGCTAAAAGTACCAGATCTAGAGGGTGATTTTATAGTCATTACTGATGCTTCAGGAGAAGGTTTGGGTGGATTTTTTAGGTAGGATGGGAGAGTCATAGCCTATGAGTCAAGGAAGGTAAATACTTATGAGAAAAATTAAGCTTCACATGATTTGGAATTAGCAATTGTTGTTCATGCATTACAGATGTGGAGACACTATCTATTTGGAAAACCTTTTGAATTGAAGACCAATCATCACAGTCTAAAGTGCTCGTTTACTCGATCGAATCTGAATGCAAGGCAAAGAAGGTGGTTAGAATTGATATCTGACTATGATTTCAATATCAACTATATCAAGGGGAAAGAGAATTGGGTTGCAAATGCCTTAAGTCATAGGAGGCATATCTCCTCAATGATATCAATTTAAATCGATTTCAAGGGTCAAGTGTTGCAAGAGTCCAAGGGTGGCAAATACTATGAACAAGTCAAGCAAGCACTCTCAGATAATCTGCAAGACCCAAGGTATGAGTGATTTCAATTTGAACCTGATGGTTTGCTAAGGTTTAAGGGAAGAATCTATGTACCAAACTTTGTGAAATTGAGGAATTTAATGTGGAAAGAAGTTCATAACACACCATATTCTAGACATCCCAGAGTGACTAAGATGTTGGTTGATGTGAAGCCATTGTATTTCTGGAAAGGAATGAAAAGGGATGCTACAAGATTTGTGGTAATCTGTTTAGAATGTTAGAGGGTGAAGGCAGAACATCATCACCTTGCAGGTCTTTTGTATCCTCATGAAATTCCAAAAAGTAAATGGAAAATAATTAGCATGGATTTTGTGTAAGGTCTTCCAATGTCAAGGAATAAGCACAATGCCATTTTGGTAGTGGTGGATAAGCTTACAAAGGTGGCTCACTTTATACTAGGGAATCTGACTAATGGAGCTTATGTTATAGCTCAAAAGTTTATTCAAGAGGTATTTAGGTTGTATGGAATTCCCAAGAAGATTATTTTTGACAAGGATGCTTGTGTGACATCTAGGTTTTGGCAAACCATATTTTCTTCACTTTGGACTCAATTGAACATAAGTTCAACATATCATCCAGAAATGGATGGTCAAACTGAAAGAGTGAACCAAGTGTTAGAAGATCTACTGAGAATGTATTGCATGGATCAACAATACAAGTGGGAGGATTATTTTCCTTTGGTTGAATTTGCGTATAACAACTCTTATCATTCTATAATCAAGATGGCTCCATTTGAAGCATTGTATGGTAGGAAGTGTCGAACTCCTATAAGTTGGGATAAACTAGAGGATAGGATAAGTCTCGGGCCAAAAATGTTATTAAAAATGGAGGAGCAATTTGGCATTATTAAGCAAAGGCTAGTAGAAGCTAATGATAGGTAGAAGAGTTATGCATATTCCAAGCAGGTACCCAGATATTTCTTAGTAGGGGAGAAGGTTTTGTTAAGAGTTAAACCTCACGAGAGTTCTATAAAGTTTGGAAAGTCATCCAAACTAGCTCCACATTTTGTAGGTCCTTTGAGGTTCTCAAGGAAGTCAACCCTGTTGCATATAGAATTGCTTTACTGCCAGCTCTTTCTAGGATGTGCAATGTCTTTCATGTGTCGTACCTTAAGAAGTACATGCCAGGGGATAACCATGTTATTGATTGGTATGCTTTACAAGTACAAGACCCAAGAGTGGTAACAATCGAGGCTATCAAGGTGCTCAAAACACGTAAGCTTCACTTACACAATAGAGAAGTTCTGCAATGCAAGGTCCACTGGGATTAGTAAGCAAAAAATTCTGCCACTTGGGAAGACTATGCTGAGATGAAGCAAAATTTTCCTCAAGTCTTGCTAGATTTTGAAAACTCCTAAAAAATAATGATGTTTTTGTGAGGTTGTGTTTTATGCTTTATGTTATATTCATGTTTGATACTTATTCATGTTTGATACTTATCGAGGACAATGATTCACAAGGGGGGGGGGAGATGTTACACCTCGTAGTGTTATTACCTATTTACTATTACCTTGATGGGTTAAAATGCTTTAATATATTTATGATTGTGTTTTGCATATGCATCTTGATGGAAATATGATGAATGAATGTTTAATTCAATTTGATATTTTATAATGTTTTGAAGATGAGAATATATGATGCATATGAATGTAATGTTATCAACTAACTACTGTTGTGATGTACTAAGTTGGATGCAGGAACATATTCAAACCTTTGGAAAAGAGGGAGAGTATCACTCAGGAGAAGAACTTGGTCTGGTAACCCTGATGAGCCTAATTGAGCATACACACACACACTTCCTAGTTGGTCTAGTTGAATTAAGATAGTTTGGGAAATGGTAAGTAACCTTTTGTTAGGGTTTGCGTATGTTTTGTATTGGTATGTGGTTTAAATCTT
>VDFB02082678.1:0-17884 GCA_007258455.2 Sequoia sempervirens
GAGAAAGCAAAAGACCGCAGAAGTTTCCAAGCTATGTTGCATTAATGAGTCATATCATTGAGTCTGAACCTTTCAGTGTTGAGGAAGTATCAAGTCAACAAGTATGGAGAGATGCTATGGCTGAAGAATATCAATCCATTATCAAGAATGATGATTGGGATATAGTTCCAAGACCAGAAGGGAAATTAGTGGTATCTTCTAAATGGCTTTTCAAGATCAAGCATGCGGCTGATGGAAGCATTGAGAAGTACAAGGCTAGATTAGTGGCTTGAGGATTCTCTCAAAAAGAGGGAATAGATTATGAAGAAACATTTGCTCCAGTTGCTCGTTATACATCCATTAGGACTATTATTGCTATTGCAGCAACTAAAGGATGGAAGTTACATTAGATGGACGTGAAGACAACTTTCCTTAATGGTGTAATTGAAGAAGTATACATTGAGCAACCTGATGGCTTTGAGATTCATGGGAAGAAGTCTCGTGTGTAAATTGAAGAAGGCTTTATATGGCCTTAAGCAGGCTCCTTGTGCTTGGTACGAGAGGATTGATCGATACTTGATGAGCTTGGGCTTCTCCAAGAATGATGTTGACTCTAACCTATAATTCAAGGTAGTTGATGGTGAGGCATTAATCTTGGTTCTTTATGTTGATGATCTACTTCTTACTGGAGCAAAATATCTCATTATCAAATGCAAGGAGTTAGCTTTTGAATTTGAGATGAAGGATCTAGGATACATGCATTACTTCCTAGGATTGGAAGTGTGGCAGAGACCCAATGAGATCATTCTGAGTCAAGGGAAGTATACAATAGATATCTTGAAGAGATTTGGTATGATGGATTGCAAATCCATGTCTACATCGATGGAAACCAACTTGAAGAAGTTAAGTGAGTCTACAGCTAGTTCAGATTTGGTGGATCCCACTATGTACAGGCAATTGATTGGATCACTGATGTATCTAGTCAATACTAGACCTGATATTTGCTATGCAATGAGTGCACTTAGTTAGTTCATGTGTGAACCAAGGAAAATTCATCTAGTTGCAGCTAAACATATCTTGAGATACTTGTGTGGCACAATTGGATATGGTTTGAAATATACTTTTAGTGTAGACCTAAAGCTACAAGGATATTCTGATTTTGATTCGGCAAGGAGTGTAGCTGATTAGAACCTCTAGATGTTGCTTTAGTTTGGGGTCTACAATGATTTCCTAGTGTAGCAAGAAGCAGTCTTTAGTGGCACTAAGCACTGTAGAGGCCGAGTCTATTGCAGCATGTGTAGCAGCCCGAGAAGCAGTGTGGCTTCGGAAGCTCCTTGTAGGATTGTTTGGACAATCATTGGAGCCAACTATTATTCATTGTGATAATCAAAGTTGTGTGAAGCTTTCTGTCAATCCTCTGTTTCATGACAGAACAAAACATGTTGAGATCAAATACCACTATATCAGAGATATGGTATTGAGGAAAGCTATCCAATTGAGATACATTTGCATTGATGAGCAGATGGTTTATATTCTCACCAAGCCTCTCTCGAGAGTAAAGTTTGTGCACTTTCGAGACAAGCTTGGAGTTGTGGAGAATGAAGCCCTAGCTGAAAGGGAGACTTAGCATCAGTGATCTTTTGTAATTTGCTTTAATGCATCTTTCTCTGTGAGAGAGAAATTTGAGGTGAAAGCCCTTGTTAATGCATCTTTCTCTGTGAGAGAAGATTTGAGGTGAAAGCCCTTGTTTTCACGCTCTGGGAGTAGTCATGGTGGATGTCATGTTGAGACACTCCATGACAACATCACATTGAGAGACTCTGTGATGATTTCCTTGTACTTGAGTCTATCCACCCTCTAGGAGTAGCCATGATCGATGTCATGTTGAGATGACGACAACATGTTGAGTGACTTCGAGATGGGCACTTGTGCACATGTTCTTTCCCATACATGGGAGTAGCCATGATGGACGATATCACGTTGAGTGACTCTGTGATAAGCTCTTTTCACATATGGGTGTAGCCATTGTGGGTGTCATGTTGAGAGACTCCATGACCTTGGATATCTGGAAGTATTCCTCCCTAGCTAAGAGGAAGTGTTGATGTATAGCCGCGGGCCTCATACTTCTAGCGGCATTGATAATAAATAATAAATTAAATATAGCCGACGGTTATTTAATTTATTGGATGTGATTTGTGAAGAGGCACTTCACTTGAAGATTAAATAATATTTATTTTTATGTGGCCGACTTCATGTTGGGATTTGCCACACTTTGTATGAGACATAACCTTTCATATGTGGCCAACTCTTCATCTTGAAGGGACATGTTTTATGGAGATCTCTTCGATGTGTATATAATAGAGTTGTTGTTCATCATTAGATATCCATTCATTCATATTCAATTTCAAGTGAAGTGCGAGTTTATCAAGGAGTTTGATATCGTGTTCTATATAGCAGATCGAAGTCTTCAAGAAGGTCAAGATTATCATCAGCAACGAGTTCGATATTATCTTGTGTTTGCATCAAGTGTGGTGCTGGTATTCAGCCGTGTATTTGGCCTCATTGTAAAAGCGAATTGCTTTCATTATTCAATATATAAGAGATATATTGTCATTGGGTTTTTCTCCCTCAAGTTGGAGGGTTTTCCCAGGGTATATGCCATGCCAAATTGTTTAAATTGTTCTATATCTGCTTATTTAATTTCTGATCCTAAAACTAACAACATAAACCAACAAAAAGCCCATGCTTCATTTGACCTTAAATGGACTTTTGATGACAATTTTACAAGATTTAAACCATTTTTATCAAAATGCCTTATTGAAGCAAAATTGTTATTTTGGGTACAACAAACCTAGATCCTTTCTTGGGCGAAATCACACAGGTTTCGCATTTGGGCTTCAAGATCAATTGAGGAATTTTGTGGGTCTTCCTCGAAGACAAAATTCCAAATATTTTGGGTTTGGTCGATATTAGGGTTTGGAAAATTTCAGAATATCAGGGTAAATCAGACTATCAGAGGTTTGAAGTATTTACCATTACACTGGTAGATATTAGCTTTCAAAGTAAGAAAAATAGGAGAGGAGAGATTTATTTAGAGGAGCTGCAGATAGGACAAATGCAAACATTATTTCATGAGTCAGCAGGCTCTTTGAATGTGCATAAGACAAATATGAATACTGCCAGACATTCAAAAGGGACAAACTAGATCTAACATGGAACTCAAAAAGGAAAAATCGAAAGTAAAAGACAAGTTGTGGGATCTAAAGGCACATCGTGAGTTTCCAATATTATTATGCATCCTTTATTTGTCTCTTCTACCTGCCATATCTTCAGGAAAGAAGGAATTGTATGTATGAAGAAGAATGCCAACATATGTCTTGCATGGCACATGGGAGAAATAGGATTCATGGAATTCACTAAGATAATCTTCCACTGCCCTTCCAATTAAATCCGATCATTATTTATGAACTATTTCCTGAGGCAATCGTGAGGTTATAAGGATCTTGTGGGTGATGGGCATGCTTATTGAAGGTGGTCATAAAAGTCAACGCTGGTTAAGGATTTATCCAATTAAATCCGATCATTATTTATGAACTATTTCCTGAGGCAATCGTGAGGTTATAAGGATCTTGTGGGTGATGGGCATGCTTATTGAAGGTGGTCATAAAAGTCAACGCTGGTTAAGGATTTGTCTTATATGTTCGTGATTGTGGAAATCGGCAGCCCCAGGCAATATTAAATTATACATAAATATTTAGTGGACTTACTCCTATCGATTTCAATAGGAGTGATATATTTTGCTTATGAGTCATGGACTCATGCTATTGCAAGCCTTGTGAAGATTTCGGATCATATTGACTATCACTGCTCCCACCAAGGATAATCTACGTAGCCCTATGATACTTGCATTGTGTCTATCAAGCCATATGGGGAGTTGGGATGGTGACATGGATGTTGGGTCTCTAGGTCAGCAAATTTGAAGGGAAGGATAGAACTAATAGGAGACTCCAAATGAAGTTTCTTGCGTATTGGGTATAAGGGAACAGCCTCTTCTTCAATAAAGAAGGTGCAATATTAAGTGTGTGGGAGACGTGGAGTTACCAGGTTGCCTAAGACTAGTTGACGCCAGAGTTTAGGAGGAGTTTCCTTCATCAGCCACCATAATAAATCAAGCCAGCCGCATAAGAGTGAAGTGCATAAAAGAACCAAATTACCATCAAGTCACGAGTTTGGTGTAAAGTTGCTAACGTGGTAGTCTAACCTTGTGATATTATTGTACTTAATTAAATAATTTTAAAACAAGTAATTGACTTCAACCTTGGTGTAACGGCGAAACAAGTCAACTTAAATGAGTATCATCGTTCTCCTTTTGAGGTCAAGTGTTTAACTCTTAAAACGCACCTTGGAGTAAGAATTGAATTAAATAAGATAGTCGATAATAATATAAACCTTAAGGTCGCGATTGTGGAATGTACATGTCAGAGGGGGGGGCGGTGACTTTCTTCCGTTTTGTGTTGGGTTGGTAGTAACTCCTTGCCACCTTGTCCTCCGTGTCTTGAAGAAATGCCCATGAAGACGCATGCAAACATTTTTCTTTGGGTTCTTGGCTCATTTAGAGTTATATGATGGCATTCTTCATTACTTCTCTCTCTCTCTGAGTGGGCGAGGGTTGACATTCTATGGTTTTTAATTTTTGTTAAAGCATTGCCATGGTGGAGCGCCATTGTCTTTTGTTTGTCTCTCTATTTTCAGGGGTGGTAAAAAACATTTTGTTCTCTTGAATAAATCCGCCACAATACACTCTCCTAGCCAGTGAGAAATAACAAAACTTCTTTGTCGTCATCTAGTTTGCTGGGAGGAAACGCCTGGAGAGCTATCGAGTTTCAGTCTGCATATTCAGGTATGTATTTTGAGTGACTTTCAATTTGTTAAACCATAAATGATGAATAATCCATTATCTCGTTTCTGAAATCGATGTGTATAGTTAGTGCATTCATTGGAATCACGTTCTGCTTGTTGATTATTGATATCGAATCTTGTGCAAAATCCCAAGTGCTTCGTCTAGTTGAAATGTTTCCTCCTTACCTTTTGATCCAGTCATGGTCACCTAATCATGCAACCGAGTTTTCTGAGTCTTCCTCCATCACTGTTTTATTTGAAGTAAAATTTATACTCTGTTTCTTAGCTCTCGAATTGGAAACTGTTCATTGATCTCTTTTCTTTTTTGTGTCAATTAATTGAAATATATTTAGAACTGAAGTGTTCTTTCAACATCGACAAAGTCTAACATTCCCTCCTTTAGTGAGTAAGAAATGAACATATTGAAATATGAGCTGAGTTACTGAAAATATAAACTCAAGAGTTCAGTCTATTAATGTCGAGTAAGGGTGAGAGAGCTAATGGCACGAAAAATGTGCTAATAATCATTAAATCCTTGGCCAAGGTTATGATGCTTAGAATAAGCAACAATCAGCCATCAAGAATCAGATATACCCCTGGTCAAGATGGTCATTCTAGTTAGGAGAATCTATAGTGAAAGATCGACCAGGGTAGCATAGATTATTGACACCAGACTCAGATGGCAAGATGGTAATTGGGGAAGCCTTTATAGACTGCACCTTGTGAAGGGTCAGGTTCCTTCAGTTGAAGAAACACGAGAGACCAGTAGGTCTTTGGTTGGGCGGAAAAGCCCTTGATGATGGTTCTCTTTCCCTCGAAGACTAAGTCTTGTTCAAACATTCCAGCAGGAAGCCTTCAGACTGCACTCTCTCTCTCTCTCTCTCTCTCTCTCTCTCTCTCTCTCTCTCTCTTAATTTCAAATTATTATTATCCTTTATTGTTTTTTCCATTGCTGTCAATATATGCTACATTCATTTCTTAAATAATGGATAGTTAGTTCATAACCAACTGTAGCTTCCGGTTATATAATCTGTTAATTGCTCTGTTTCAGCTGCATTTGAAAACTAGAAGTTAGTTATTGAATGCTAAGTAGTTAATACTCAAATTATTTATCCTTTCAGTTTGTTAAATGTGATGAAACCCTCGTCAATTAATTTAGTTCGTTACTCCTCAGCTGAATCTAGAAGTTAGTTACCGTTCTTCAACTGTAGAAAGCTAGTATGTTACCCAACTCATATTTCTTCTTTAATTTCTCATGTAATAGAAAACTGAAAGTCAGGATGAGGCTTAGGAAAAACAACATGCAGCTGGCTTATGTATAGAACTGAACAGATAAATATGAAGCAGAAATGTTTTTTATGCAGTAGCATGAGCAAGGGACAATGTAATTACAAAAAACCTTAAGTAAAGCAAACTTCTGGCTTTCATAAAATTATCCCTGTCATCTGAAAAGTGACTGCTTTAAATTTCCACGCAGTATCAAGCTAACTGAACTTCAAGTGCATGGGCCCTGTGGAGATGTTGGGCAAGAGACTAAAAGTTTTAGTTTTTTGAAGTAAGATTTGGATTTGATATGATAGTTTTAGTAAGACATTTTAAGAGCAGGTCGTAAGTTAAATTTCCAAATCACTTATATGGTTGCAATAAGGTGATATGAAGCAAAAATGCACAAAGGTATTCTTTAGATCATAGACAAATGGTAGGAGTGGAACACTTGTAGCCAAGACAAAAATTGTACCTCTATCCCTCTCTTGTAGCCTAGAAAGCGAACTTTGATGAGATATTAAATGTATTAACATTCAAGAAGATTGTGAAAGAAGTGTCCACGTAAACTGCTAAGATTGGCCTTTTTATAAATATGCCCCCCTTCATTGTAAATGTTCTTCTAAATTAATATATAATTTATTTATCGAAAAAAAAAATTCCTGCAAATAAAAACATCTTGCTTCCTCTAATTTCAAAGTATCTTGCTCTTATGCTTCCATGTTTATATTTTAAATGTTAATGCTGCTCCTTGGAAATACTCACATTGCTAGCTAATAATTCCTTTCTATGGAAGATTAGTAAAACAACTTACTGTTGCAGCATTGAATATGCGAGCTCCATCCACATGCAATTTGCATCCATAGCGTTTTGCTAGTTCTCCTATCTTATCTGTGTACTCTGCAGTAATGCATCTGCCGCCACAACTGCATTATAACAAAATATATAAATAATCACTCTAAACTAATCTTTATATGCAATTTACCAATTAATTCTGCCCTTGTAATTACCATTATTTCTTTATATAATTAAGATCCTTTTTCCAAAAAAATGTGCAATGCATTAATTGCATCTCTTAGATGCAACCAGTGCTAAGTTGATCATCCATGCTGAACATGAGATGAATTTTTGTAAACTAGTCTTTATGCAATTGTCATGTCCCCGAAATTATAAGGCTAAATTTGAAATATTGAAATACCAATCAAAGAAACAAATGTAACTAATTTCCATTATTATAACTATAATTATCAAAGATGATAATTATCAAACATAAAACAAATATCAAAATGCATATATAATAATATATGAGATGTAAATCTGAAGATCACTACAAACGACATTATAATGATAAATACAATTATAATCATATAAACTAATAATAGAAAATAAATATAATAAAATATGAAATACACAAATATAAAATATAGGAAAAACAAAGTAACAAATGTAAAGTAAAACTACAAAATATACTAAATACTATAGAGACCAACTCCCAAACTGAGCAATTAAAAAAACAATAATTAATAAAGCAGTCAAACCATTAAGAGCCGATTCCAAAAGGCAACACATAAAGTCATGTCCCAAGCCAAGGCCTTGATCGGCTATAAGAAGAAGATCAATCATCATCGAAGGAAATACAGTAGGAAGAAGACATTGACACTCAGCCGAGCAGCATTACTTTGCAGGTGTATTTCTGCCATCAATCACTTTCAGACGATATATATATTCATTTATGTATGCCTTACTAATATTCATGATAGCGCTAGGCTGATACAACTCTACAATAAGTTAAAGTCATATTATAATTGCAGTTCCGACCCATCTGTCTGAGTTGATTTCTGCATTCATACGACATAGATATTTATGCTTTCATATGTATATATAATTGAGATAGGGGATAAAATAAAGAAAAAGAATCAAGGGGGAGATAAAATATATAAGGAAAGAGGCACGGGCTGTTATGGGAGGACAGAAATATATATATAAATCCAAGAAGGAAACAGCGAACCAATCGGATAGGTGTTTCCAATCTGTGATACTCTGTATTCATATCATCATCGTGGCTAAAACAGAACACAATGATTGCTGGAATAGAAAGGAATGATAAAATATATGTTGTATAGGGAATAAGGATAAAATACTGTCAGAAAGAACATTCTCTTTAACCTGATCAGACGCAGGGCAGCAAACAGAGGTAAGTACCATCATGCGTTGGATAAAGGTAGTTAATTACTTATGTATTTAGAAAGATAAGAATAGTAGACTTAGGTGGGATGACTACCAAAGATATAATTAATTTCAGTTGGTACTTAGAAATATATGTAAATATATTATGATGGGTAGATATGTTCAGAATTCAAATGACCTGTTGTTATTTATATAAATATATATTTGGATATATATCTATATGGAGACTCATAGTTACATATAAATGGTGGACAAATACAATATATACAAAGATAATATATATATATTGAAGAGCACAAAGATATACTGAGAGGGGGGCGGAGGGTGAATCAGTATATCAACTAACTTTTTCCCTCTCAACTCTTATCAACTTCAAACTTTAATACAAATCAACTATGCAAGAGTATCTCAATATGAACAAGTTGACACCAAGATTTTAAGTGGAAACCCTTACGGGAGAAAACCACGGTACAAACAATGTACTTTATGAATTATATAAACTTTTACAATGAATGCAGGCACCAACCTACTTGAATCACCAAATAAGTAGTTTAGTAAGCACCAACCTACAAAGAGCACCAACCCTTAATCCTGATTTAGTAGGCACCAACCTACAAGGAGCTTCAACCCCTAATGCTGATTTAGTAGGCACCAACCTACAAGGTGCACCAACCCCTACTTGCCAAGCACCTACTTAGCAAAGATTATAATTTGAATGAATTGTGTTCCATCTTCAATGTTGCTTCTTCAATGGATGATGGACTTTACACTCTTCTTGAAATTATCCTCCTTGAATGATATCAAAATGTCTTGTTCACAACTTTCCTTTTCACATAAAGAAATTACTTCATGATAATGCCATCTACTTCACCAAATCTGCATTATATTCCACTTGACTTTATCTTTCTTGAATGATGTCTATATAAATCAGTATATGATGAATTTACTTTACAGATCTGCCTCTTTTATTCTCCTCATACAAATTTGCACAAAATCCTCTTGGACTGTCTTTGAATTACCTTCACAAGTCACTTCTCTTCATAAATCTGCTCAACATGTAAATATATCTTCACAAAGCTCTGCTTCAATCTGCATGTATTTCTCTTTGCTTCTGCATGAACTTTGGAACAAGTTCTTCTTTCAAAAACTGTCTTATTTTACTTCAGATGATATTCACTTTATACAATTCCAATTCAGACTACTTCATCTCTTTATCACAAGTAATGTTCAATAAACTCCTTAACAACCACACAGAAAATCTTCAATTAAATCCCATCACATACAGCACGTGGTTTTGATATGATCTTTATTCTACACACACTGCTCTACACCCAATTGTGACTGAAGGATAAAACATTTATTTCACCCACAGCACCCCACACATTTGTGTTTTGATGATATATTGATTTTTCCACACAGCATTCACAACTCTAGATGATATACATTTTTACGCCCATACTACTCACACTGCACACTATTCAGATTTTACTCTGCCATTCACTTTTCTTAATCTGCACTTTAATTGATATATCCTTTTATTCCATTGCACAATTCAATCTTGATTGGAATACTATTTTAAGTATCTCACTCAACCATTGCAACTTTTAGATGAATTGATACATGAAGCAGAAGACACGTCCCTCCAGATTAAAAAGAGACAAACAAACATGTCTTCATGACCGCTGCTTTGTGACCTTTCATTTAAATCGCTGCTCTAATTCTTCAAAATATTCTTTAAATATTCACATCTTTTCAAATTGAATGAAGCGTTGCCTTTTATTAATTTCATCTTTTCAGATGATTAATGTAATCTAAGACTTTTGTCTTGTTTAAAACAAATCACATCATATACTCTAATATCAATTACTCGATAATCTCCAATATACTTGATGTAGCCCGTATCTGTCTTCTTAACTCGGCGATAATGATAATACTCAAGAGGGATACAGAAACTATGTATATTTTCCATGAGAGAAAAAAAAAACTCACGTCCTGCTTTGTTAATGACATATCTCTTCCAAGTCTCTTGTATTTGCTTATAGTAGCAAATTAATATATTTATCATTGGTCCGATTATGGATATATTCCTTTATGTGGTTATTCACGCCCTTTGTTTTCTCTTGTCCGTAACAAAGCCTTTAATAACGTAGACCGCAACTTTTAGCCGTGATGTGTTCGCGTATCTTACGTTGCTGCCAGATGTATTTCAATAATGTTCATTCTACGTGAGTGTAACATTCCCAGATAGATGCAACGTGACAGCTCCCTAATAAATCTCGATTCAAATGTATTCAATAATTCCGTGAGTTATGAGATGGTGCGCTGGCAAGAAGGCCCGATAATGTGCTTTATACTATGCGAATGTCAGAGATATATCGATAGAGACAAACGGCAATGTTATTCCTCTGTTATTACTCAACGTAATGTTATTTGATATTATGCATACTCCGTGATTGACCATATGCCTCGATATATTTAGGTGTCATCAACTATTCCTTAATATCTGCTCTAACCTCCTTGACTCCGACGATGAAGATTTGCTGACTTTAGGTGTCCAGTTCCCTGTAGGTGCACTTATAATAAATTTCTTAGGTATCTTGTGACTGAAACAATCCCCAGATTTTTGCCCTTTGAAGATATTTCATTCGAGCTGTTAATTACCATTCATGACTTCAAAAATGCCAGAATGAGGTCTACTCCAATGACTGTTCCAAAACAGTAATAATATCCTTTAGAATCTGTTTTAAATCTATATTCCAATATGTTATCTTCAGTCATGCTTAATCTTTTTTCTTGACATCAATGACAACATTTGTCTTCTCATATTTGACATCAATGACAACATCTCCAACATATATATATATATATATATGTATATAATTCCTGACTATCCAATAATGAGGCTTGTAGCAAATATTACACCTTATAGTTAATAACGACTCTATTCATTTGCTATGTCGTTTAATGGTGTAATAGAATCCATCTATGGGACCTGGGAAGATGTTAACATCTACCCTAATGTACTTAGGAAATATATTATATGAGAATCATTCATAGTGAATGATAAGGAGGAAATAAATGATCCTTTGACAAGAACGAAATATTTATATCATCTTCGATCTTATTCAATATTAGCACTGAAACTTATTGATCTTTAATGCTTCTAATGTCTCTTTGAGAAACACGTTGAGTGTCAGATTCAGGTTTAAGTGCCTCCACTAGAAAGGGGTCATTACAGCAATAAAGTTTGATGAAGATTAGAATTGAGAATCTACTATTCAATCACAATAAATCATCACATAAATTGATGTATTGCAAAAACATCATTTATATGAAAATGAAAGAGCTTGGGAACTCTATCATGAATGTTTCATATGCCACAAAACTTGCTAAAGGCTTTGCAAATGGAGTAGCAAGCTAAGTGGCTAAATTGTGCAGAAAACTACATAATTAAAACGCAGTACTTAGATGGGTGACCTTTTGGAAAGTACCAATGCTTCACCCCTATGAGCATCACCTAAGTGGGCCATTCATGCTCATCTGAGATGGGCTTTGTGAACTGCTACTCATGAAATATGGACTGCTAAAGATTGACTCAAAACTACAAAGTGAATCCCAATGAATTGTAATGAGCCTAGCCCAAGCTGACTCAAAAACTCCTCTTTGCTGCCTTTGGAATTATGTCAAACACTTTGCATGCAAACTTCCAGCTTGCTAGTTTGTGTGATCAGACTGATATAAATGCTTGAAGATGACATGCAAAGAACTCTAAATGCTTGGAAATCGAAACTACAATGCATAAACTATATCCTAGATGCATCAATGACTTAATTTCATCATTTACAATGCTCATATATGATTTCTAAATGCAAAATATGCACCTACAGCCAACTGGTAATTTTAACAAACAGTTGGTATGCAACTAGTATGCTGATAATAATGTCTACAGCCACTTGACATGATGTCAAATAGTTGGCATACATCTTTATATCATATTCAAATGAACATTACAACCATGTAAGACTTCCCAAAGATGAAGTCTTATTGAAATGCAATCATTCACACTAGATATCATAAGAATGCCAAGACTCTTGGCTTACATTTATGGATGCAATTGCAATGCCAAATCTGATATACATAATAATCATCTACATCTGCAACACTATCAATTTTATGTGCAATACAAAATCTGACTTCAATTTCACCTACAGCAGCTCAATAAAATGCACCTATGTAATCATGAAAATGCATGTAAATCACAAAGGAACCTGATATATCAAATCGCCATATGCCATTGATGAAGAGGCAAGCAATATCACATGAAATGATGACCTCATAAGCCCAAGTCGAATTTCTGAAGTAGCCGCCCCTGTTCTTGCCTGGCAATATTTTAGAAAAATAAATACAACCTCTAAGCTCCTCAAATTTGTCCTTGAAATGATTGTCTCGGCGATAACAATTGAATGCAACAATACCCAGAATGATTGGCCTCCTCAATTGAAAGATATGAGCAAAAACATGAGACTCACATAGGCTGATCAACCTCCATGACAACAGATTATGAAGGTCTAAAAATGCAATTGAAACTTTACAAAATATCACTCCTTAAGATGATGAAATGATAAATCACAATTGGCAATTATTCTCCAAATTGAATCTCCACAAATTTGCTCAATGAAATAATCAATCCAAGCAATACATCAGCTGCTGAAGTAACTTCTCCATCAAATGCAACACTACATCAGTTGTTGCAAGTCACACTCTTTATTCAAAATAAGTACAATAATACATCAGCTATTGTACTCAAATAATTTCCACAATGAAGCACACGATTGGACTTCTGAAGTAAAGCCCACAATCAGCAATAATTCAGCTGGTATCTCACAGCCTCAAAATTGCGTAACCAATGAGGGTTTTCATCCCCAAAGGTCCTCCAATGGCTGAAACCCTAGCTGGCTTCTCCACCAAATAATCACATCAAACAATCATCAATTCCTGGATGATGAGAATGATGCCCATGATGTCTATTTATACTTTTTCCTCAAGAGGTTGGCCTCCTTCTAGAACTTTCCCAAGTCACCTTCTAGAAGGAATATTATTTTCTTTTATTTTATTATTTTATTATTTTGTACTTTATAATAAAATAATTATTCATAACATAAAGTGCAAACATAACATTACTTTATAACATGAGGTTTCTAAAAATAGAAACATATTAAGAAATCATTAAAACACCTCCATATGTAGACTGAATCACGAAACGAGCCAACCAATCAACTGGGTATCTGCCAAACGACCCTCTTATCAAGCTCCATTAGCCTACGAGGATCAGGAATAGGCTAATTCCTCTAAAATCCATCGCTCATAGAAAAAAGGGACATTACATGAATCATCAAATAATTTGATTCATTGAAAAAAAACTATTTATATATAAATGAATAAGACAAATATTTCTATAATGAATCATTCATAAGGCACACCACTTGTTACAAGTTTAGCAAATGGAGTAGCAACCTAAGTGAGACAGATTTTTGGGGAAACTCAATGATCAAGTGTGCTTGAGCTGAAGTAGTACTAGAATGTCATGTCCCCAAATCATGACCCCAAAATACAAAGTATTAGAATACTAAATCAATATCAAAAATATAAATATAAACAAACGCAGTTTAAAATATCAATACAATTATAATTACCAACGATAATATTATAATTATAATATTTATATATAACATTATAATATTAAAATATTAACCACTTAAATATTATAATCAGTATGATATTTGTTGTACCCCAAAATTAAAATTTTTGTTACACTTAGACATTTTGAAGAAATGAGTAAAAATCTTGTCAAAACAGTCAAAAAGGTCAAAATTTGGTGTGCATGTCTTGCATGGAGGGTCAAAACACAAAATTTTCAATTTCTGACGATCTGGGTCTGCTAAGAGCAGCTTAACCTACAAAACCCAGATCTTAGTTTTTCATCCCTAAATTTTAGGAAAACTGCTATTTTTAGAAATTTTCTCGAAATAGTAAAGTTTTACGGGTTTCGAGGTTTCTTTCTCGAAGCGGATCTTGGCAAAATTTTTCTAAAAATAAAATTTCTAAAAATAGAAAGTTGGTCCGAGCCGAGTCAGGCCGAACTTTTTGATTGGCTCAAAATGTGTCCGTATCAGGCTGGTGCAGTCGGAATCTTAAAATAATTAGTTTTGCCCTACTGGGTCTATTCAGCTTTTTCAGAAGCATATCTGGAGTTCCGAGGTCATCAATGGAGGTCATCCGACTGCCAGGCGTTAATTTTAGCATTCAAAACTTCCAGCAGAAAGTGAAATGATGAACATGCACGAGGATCGAGGAAGAAAATTGAAAAGTCATGAAAATTTTCTAAGTCTGCTAAGTTTGGGCGCCCCAGTTGAAGAAAGGCGCCCACCTTTTTAGGGCACCAGATGAAGAAATTAGGGTTACGGTCTCCAATGGAAGTTGCTCAGTTTTCAGTCAGCTTCGCGATGGATATCCCCGTCAGAGCATCTGATGATCCAGTCTCCGGCAAATTCAAGTCAAAGTAGAAGGTATGAAGTGAAAATCTGAAACTTGAAGTTGAATAAATTATGAATTTTTCTAAGTCTGGAGAAACTGGGCGCCCTAAGAAGAGAAAGGCGCCCAACTTTTCAAGGATGCAAACAGAGGAATTTGCAGTCAAAGCTATAACGGGATGTCTTCAGAATTCAACTGGCTTTGCAGTGAGCTATTCAGCACGACAAACGGAGCTCGCAGTCATCAGATTCAAAAGGCTGAACAGAAGGTCCGACGAGAGGTAAAAAGAGAAATTCAAAGCAAAAGTGAAAAAGGTGAAAAATAAACTAAGTGTTGGTAAACTGGGCGCCCCCAGTCAAGATAGGCGCCCAACCTTTTGAAGGGTAAAAAATCCTTTTTGACAAACGTGTCTCCAGAGGACCCCCCTTCATTCTCCGTCAGCTTCGCAATGAGCACAGCCATCAGTCAATCCGACGCCCGGAGCTTAAGATCCAACAAGGTCATCTGAAGAAGTGAGAGACCTGAATAAATTGGAAAATTTTCTAAGTCTGATGGAAGTGGGCGCCCCAGTTGAAGAAGGGCGCCCAAATTTTAAAGCCTCCAAATGATGGAATTTGCAGAAGTAACGTCCAAGAAGGCCTCGCCAAAATCAGTCTGGCTATCCAACGAAACACTCAGACAGTCAGTCCGATCAACGTAGCTCCCGGAATCGAAGATTCACCAGAAGATCAAAGGGAGAAGGAAGAGCTTGGAAATCAGAAAAAATGGCTAACACTGAAGAAGTTGGGCGCCCCTAGAAGGAAAAGCCTCCCATGAATTCGGAGGTCGAGATCAAATTTTTAGCCGGAGGTGCCTCCAGAACATCTTTTTCAGAATCAGTCAGGCTTCGCCGTGAATCACTCAGCTCGCCTGTCGGGTACACCAATCAACGAGAAATCAGTGGCGAAGTGGCATGTTAAAATTGAGAAAAGTTGAAAAAGTTGAAATTTTGACTAACACTGGTGAAGTTGAGCGCCCCTCTTGGAGAAAGGCGCCCAAATTTCCATGCCTTAGAGATTTTTTTTGAGATTTTCAAATTTTCAAAATTGTGAGAAGAGGAAGATGGCGTCCAAGCTGAGAAGATGAGATTTAGGGTTTTGAAATAAAAGCAGAAAAAAAAAGCAAAACCTAAAATCAAAACCTAAGTCTATTTAACACTTCTTTTCAATGTATTTTTCATTATTTTTGCAGGTAGCATCCAGAGGAGAAAGTTGGAGCAGCAAGTTTGAGAAATTTTTGTGATTAAGAATCCATAGTTGCTGGTTTTACATCAGATTTTTCAGACCAGCAAGCATAAAC
The DNA here is from genome assembly GCA_007258455.2 of Sequoia sempervirens. NCBI lineage: Eukaryota > Viridiplantae > Streptophyta > Pinopsida > Cupressales > Cupressaceae > Sequoia > Sequoia sempervirens. The sequence goes on from VDFB02082678.1 coordinate 16,198, forward strand.
CATTGTTCTTTCAAGTTTTTGTTCCAGAAGATCAAGTTTTTCAAGCAGGAGGCCAAGGCTTTCAATTTTTCAGTCATCTGGGTCTTTTTGCCTCCACCTTCTGAAGAATTTTTCAAGAACTTCATCAAGTTGCAGCAAGTACTTTTATCTTGCATGTCGGTGAAAACCTCAGTGCATTCAAATTTCAACCATCTGGGTCCTTTCCAATCAGTCTTCTGAAGAAAACCCATATCGCAGTTTTTTTTCAAAAACCTAGGGCTGGCTGCTTTTTCGATCAAACGTCGAGTTTTGCAAATCAATCAGGGTTCATTTCTAATGATATTAGAGATAAAACCCGGATGCCGGCTTTTCGGGAAAAATTGAAGAAATTAGGGTTTGCTGCTTTTTGATCAAAATTCAAGATTTTCAAAAAGCGGGCCGATGCAGGTTGTCTTGTATAGTATTCCCGAACAAAACCCATATCTCGAAGAATTTCTCAAAAATTGATCCGTTGAAGCACAAAAATCAGCATTCTAAAAATAGAATTGTTCAAGACTTGTCACGAACGAGGCCGAGTTCTGATCATTCTTGAGTTTTTCTGAAATGGAGTACACTCTAATGTTTTCAAGTCCAGAATCAGCACTTTTCCGATTACATCAAAAGCAGTGAGACGGACTTGCATCATGTCAGGTGTTAGACCTACGTAGCCTTGGAGAGGCGAGGCAATGCTGTCGGGGAACTGGGTCATTACGGACTCCCTACGCGGCAGCATCTTATTCCTATATCGGTTGAGCCTTGAGTTCGTAATCGCTTGCATTAAGCATTACAACCCGGCTACTAGGGAGATCCAGTCAGCGGATGGCAGGTTGATTTGCAATTTAAAGCCTGACATGGTTGAAAGTGTTTTTCCATTCCCCCATGGCCTGAAAGTGTAACTCTTTCGAGGGATGAGTGTGAAAAGATGTGGAATATGCATAAAGACAAATACAGCAAGAAGATTGCCCAGAGATGGATGAAAGAAAAACATAAGACATTGCCCAAGAATGTCGGACGAGGGGAGTTCAAGGACGAGGTTGCCATCATCATCACTTTGCTCAACAGGGTCACTGGTTCCGAGGATGCCACCAAGTTCCAACCTTGGATGTTTTATGCCATACCTCACATTATGAAGAAGACCGAGTTTTATGACTGGCCTACTTTGATTAGTGACTGCCTACATCAACAAATAACAGAATCTTTCCAGTTTCATGTATTTCACATGGTGTCATATCTAGTCTACCTGGTGGCCTATCAAGGTCAATTCAGAGGATTGAACACCGAGGGATCTTTGAGCGTTCAACACATATATAATTATTATCCTCAGCTGGAGTTCACAAAGTCGTTGCACCACTACAAAAGGGTGAACGAGGCATTCTTGATGTACACAGTGCGTGACTTAGACAATGAATTGCACGTCCGCATATCTTCAGTTGCCAGGGCAGCAATGGCGGAATGGGCGGATTGGTTTATACAGTTTCCTACCTTTACCTATCTCAGGGTTTATGGTTATTCAGGTGCCCCGCTAATGTTGCCAAGGTATCCGTCAGATGAGGTTATCTTCATGGAATTCTTGAGGCAAGCTCACGGTGTCCACACAGTCTTGAGAAATAGAAAGAAACCCTCTCTTCACTTTCCATTAGGGTTGGGTATTTATACATGCCGGACTGCT